>KK122050.1:157851-203957 GCA_000611955.2 Stegodyphus mimosarum | reverse complement strand
GACCTCCACATCTTTCAAACGTATATTCTTTTATGAGGAATTCATTTACGCTGCACACTCATAAATCGAACTTCTACACCAGTGATTCTCAATCTCTTTCGCCTCATGTACCCACTTCCACTGGTAGAAGATATCTCTCTCCCTGTTTCCAAAACTTGGAAAATACATTATATATATATATATATATTGAAAACGCATTATATATTTATTTAGACTTGGATTATTTCAAATAACTGAAATATGCATTTATTTGGATTATTTTCTAGTTTATTTTATTAATTAAATAAAAAAGTACAGAAAATGTAAGTAAATGCCAAAACATGATTTTTTTACGAGTAATACTCATAAGCTAAAACGAAAAACTTAAAAAGCTAAATGACAGGCTGACCGTAATCCCCCCTATTGAAACTGAAATTCTGGTAGGGGGAATTTCCGCCTGGTTGAAAACCGCTGCTCTAGACTTCAAAGTTAAATGAGGTTATTTAAATACGGCAGTACACACGAAAGTTATCTGCCTAAATGATGTCTTCGTAGAGGGCTTACAAAAGGAAAATGGCAATGCAGCCAGCTAGTTAGTTTGAGTTTGAATCCGGGTCGAAATACCAGTAACTAGTGGTCTTAACAACTTAACCAGCTGTAAAGCATTACAAATGGAAGTGCATTGGAACTTTTATTTACAAAAAGAGTAAAAAATTATGTAAACTAAACTCAGTGGCGTAACAGCCGTAGTGTGTCACGGCCTGCGGTGCCCTTTTCTGCTTTCTTGACCTTTGGCCCAGGAGTGCATCAGCATATGCTCTGGACTAGTGGTCAGCTTGTCACAGGACCCTCCCCCCCCGGTGTTTAGTCCCCAAGCGAACTTGGTGCTCAGTTTATTATCAACTCGCTTTAGGGAAGAAAGGCTGAGTCAACCTTGTCCAGCCCCGGTTTCGAGCCCCGGACCTATGGTGCAGCTACTCGACACGCTAGCTACTTCGTCACCGGGCGGTCAATAAATATATGTACTCCAAAGTAAATTAATGCAGTTTGATAATATGTTACTGGACCAGAAGACAGCATCTGTTGACCGTAGAACGAATTCTGAACTAGTCAGAAAAACGAAGAAAGCTGAATTACGTGTAAACCAAAATACGAATTTGAAATTATTTATCGTGTCGTCGAATCGGAAAAGAGCGCACACCTCAAAACTAATCTGGAAGTCCTAAATAGTGGACTTAATAGTCTTACATATTAACTAGCCCGTAATCGAAAAATGAAATTTTCAAAGTTGTTAACGTCACCCGCACGTGACACGATCAAAGTGGTAATCAATGGAAACACCAAGCTATGGTTAACAATCTGAATCCGTATCCGACAACATTATATTCTAAAACTACATCGTTTCACTTTGGAGTATTATTTCTGTATAATATCTTAAAGCGTCAATTATGTATCCTTTGTGCATATATATTCAGAGAAATGAATGATTTTAATTAGCTTCATTCATTTAATTGGAAGAAATGACCTAAAAAAAACTAAAATTTTTCTTTCCTCAGTATTCCTAATTGAAAAGCAATTGCACTTTATACGGTTATCGAAACAATACTTTTTATTAAAAGGACATGGAACAGGTGTCTCTATGCATATATACACTCCTATTTTACTTGCATAAGAGTAACATGTATTTATATTACATAATATGTACTATAGCCATATTACCGAAAAGGGAGATGGGAGGACTCATTCCCCAAAATAGACTCGAAAATATTTTTTAAAAATTTAAGATTTCATTTCTTAGTACTGTTCTGTTACTAGGACCTGATCCAGAATGTATTGTATATGCATGTATGTATGTAAACCCGAATGTATGCGTGTGCATACATACACACAAATACAATACACGAGCGCATACATTCATATATTTCTGAATCCGATGTCTATAACAGAACAGTATCTGTTTCTTCACACATAATTAATTTAGTGGCTGAAAACTGACTAGGACTAAAAACTAAGTTAGGAGAGAATTCCTATACTTTTACTGGGATTTTTTGTGTTTCTCTAAAAAAATATTCGAATTATTTATTAAATGTGCAGTCAGATGGGTTTTTTCAAAAATATATCCAGAATATCGGATAATACTTCCGGAAAAGTATTATTATGAAAGCGTCAAATAATAATTCCATGAAACCATTTTTGGGTAAAAACTCTGAAAATATTCTCCTGATAACTCAAAAGCCATATTTTACATAGTATTTACACATAAAAAAGTAAATAAATTCTACAAGAGGCTACAAATTTTACACATTAAAACACACCTTTCATATTAAATATAATATTCAAATATATTTTGAGTATTCATTAAATCTACTAGTTGGCACTGGCAGTATGTGAATTATTGGACTGATAATTAAAAATGGATTTTTCACCTTTTTCTTATCTCTGTACTTGACACTTCCTTCCAAAACTGTCTTTGGGTCCCCCATTACGATGGACATATGCCAGCACACATTCTTATTAATCCATATTGTTATTTTCCAAATTCGATGAGAAGTAATCCAGAAATGCACGATGCACCTAAACTACGAACTGATTAGCTGCAGGAATCCACCTGCCAAATTTCACGTTAGATTCATGAATTTTGAAAAACGAAAAATTGAGTTAACTAACTAAAAAGTTTCGCACACTGCACCTACTGCCGCTATTGCACCGCCCGAAGCGATGTCAGCAACTAAGCCGATTCGGAGTTCTATCGAGTGAATGGGGAATGATTTTGTTCCGCAAGCGCGGGGTTTCTAAGTTTCGCCAAGAGTGACTGCTTCATGTCGCCAAACTTACGATATCGCCAAGAGCAAAATCGCGAAAAAATAAACCGTATTTGACTACACGGTAGTCGCCCTGACGGATTGCTACAGAAGTACTTTGTTCGTCCAAGCAGCCTCGTCTGAGGAAACGCGATACACATGTATCATATATTCCCATTTATTTTTTAACGGGCCAGGGACCGTGCAATTAGCATGAATATATATAGTATCTGCGAGTGCTATATATATTGTCAATGGGAAAAAGATTTTTTTTTCTCTTTCAAAATTTGATAGCTGTTTTTTTGTTGCTTAGTTGAATATGGCAAAAGCATAGACGGGTTATTCAGAATTTGACTAAGAATGAGGCAATCGTTATATTTGTATGCTTACTATTTGTGCCGTTTTCTCATACGTTTATTTTTCATTTTATGGAATACATAAATTATACAGGAATAAACAAATCAATATTATATATAATGCAAAATAAAATAAAAAATACGTTTAAAATTGCATATTTTGGCCACCCTATTTCTTGACGTTTGCCACTGTGCTTCTGGTTTTCCCATGTGATTTATTCCGAATTAGATATGCGATGAATTTTATACGTATCTTCGTACATATAAAATTATGCGTACTATTTTATTTTGCATTATTACCCTGACTTGTTGTTGTTATCAGGCACAATTAGATTAAGTTTTGAACTGTTTGTGCTGATTTTTTTAATTTTAAAAATAATTAATCAGATTAAATATTATTGCTAATTCCACAGAAAAAGGTTGACTTTTCAAGGGGTATTAGACATTCTTCGATAAAATCGCCAATAATTATGGAAATCTGATGTTACGAAACAGCCTTTCTCCATGGAATCAGTTATGATAGTTAGGTACTGTTCTGTTATTGGGACCGGATTCAAAAATGTATGAATGTATGAATGTATGCTCGTGTGTATGTATTGTATGTGCATATATGAGTTTATGTATACACGCACATTCATTCCCGCTTACATGCATACATGAACATGCGTGCATGTGTATACATATATCCATACATGCATATATTTAATATTTCAATATTTAATTGAATTAATTATTTTTAAAATAAAAAAAAAATTCTTCGGTAATTTTACAGTACCTACCTTCTAAAGAGAAGAAAGAAAGCAGAAAATGGTAGCTCTTGGAAAAAGTATTCGATAAGGTTCAAAGTGTCCAATAGCAGAACTAAGTATTTAGATATGTGTTCTAAAAATCCCATCCTGTTAAACTTTGTTAAATACTTAGTTTTGCTATTGGACACTTCGAACCTTATGGAATACTTTTTCCAAGAACTACCATTCCCTGCTTCTCCAGAGTAACTATGAATTCTACAAGAAACACAGTTTGGTCATCAGAAAAATTAAGTAAATTTTCGTTTCAAGGTCGTCATATGACATCAGTAAGTTTACGTTTTTTTATTTTTTTTTTCAATTTGTTTCTAATAGGTTTTCAGGTTCAGTTCAAACTCTATGAAATGTTTTTCATTTTCTTAGAATTTAAAAGTTTATTTAAGCATAATCGGGAACCGCCCATTTTTAGAGTATTGTTTAAATCAGTGTTCCCCAACCGTTTTATCACCACTGACCGGTCAACGTTTGATAATTTTACCACGGCCCGCTGCGGGGGGGAAGTTCTTTAATTGTTTTATACACGCCTTCAAAATAAAATACAGTTACATCAAAAAATAAATATAAAGGGACTTAACATTTTAACTTACTAGAGCGTTAAATCAACGAGAACCCTGAGCTTGTTTCTTTGCAATGAGACGGTTCCATCTGGGGGTAATCGGAGACAATGACACCCGAAGTGCGTTGCTTATGTCCAGTTTCAATTTAATGTGTTGCTTATGTCCAGTTTAACTTTAATGAAACACAGATGTTTTTAATTTGGGGTATAAACCTAGGAATTTAAATTCAGTTTGAATGAAATGGACGGCCCGGTACCATTTGAAGCATAGTCGATTTGCAACAATGTTATGTTTTATTCTTTTTTCCAAGGGTTTCGAAGGCGTGTAGGAAATGTCCTGAAACACTTGAGATTTGCTTTTTTCAGTTTTATATGAATTTTTAATGTAATGAATTTTTCTTCTTTTTTTCGGTTTTTGATCTGAAGTGAACCAAGAGAACGAAACGCGTTTTTTTTAATTCATTTTCCCTGATGAGTTCTGAATTGAAGTTTCAATTAAAGGGGATTAATTTTTTATAGTTTTATTATCTTGTATATGTTTTTCCTTTTGCATTTTTAGTTTTTGAGTTTGTACTACTGTGATCCTTTTTTAATTTTGAATTGTTTAGCTATTGTGTTTAACCTCCTATACAAGTAGTTATTAATACATGCAGTTATTAATATTATTGAGGAATTGCCTTGCTTTGACTCCAATTTACTTTTACCTTTAGATACTTTAAGTTTATTTTACTTCAATCCTGCAGCTATATCGCACGACGGATTAAAATACTTCTACATTTTGCAAGGAAAAGTAAGAGGTTGCAAAGAAGGAAATCTCCTATATATATATATATGTGTGTGTGTGTGTGTGTGTGTGTAAGACACAAAAATATGCAAACCAAAATTATAATTTAAAATGCCTCATGATTGCTCATTTTTTAATTTTTGTACCTCCTCTCTAGTAATTACGTTCTCTAAACTGCGTCATATCTGAAAACTAATTGTTATCTTAAAACTTCTGCATTGCCTATAAGTTTTAGCCCATCAGATTGACGAAAGATTTTACTATAAATACCGTTGCAACGGAACTACCTTCCCTCTTTCTCTGTCTACGCTTGCTAGTTAACAGTCGTCTCTTGCTTGGCTGTTTTTATTTAAAATGTAATGCCCCATCATCAAAATTGTGGGGTGCGGATTGGTTCCATTGTGAAGTTCAACAAGTAATAAAGATATATTTGGAATATCAAGTGATTTTTTTATTCTTCAACAACTCCTGACATCTTCTGCTACGTAATTGATATTTTTAGTGATCTAATTCTCAGTCCACTCGCGACTTCAAAATAATGTCTTCCCTAGTCAAGCACTCATTTTTCAACAATTAACTGCAAGGAACTAAAGTTTTTGATGCTTTGATATTCTGGTTTACAGCGGGAATTGGTCCACCATAAAGGTGCGCATCTTAAGATAAAATACAATAAAAATAAGAAAACATTGAGACTCATTGTCTCTGAAATCTCACTGGAGGGGGACGATGAGATGACAGATTGTCCTATCAGGCGTGTGGCGGCAGTGCTGTGATTCCTCCTGCTGAGCTATTAAAAGTTTTTAAATCCAAAATGTGCAATAAACTTAATACGAAGTTTACACATGCTGATCTTGTCTTTGTGTGTTTGTGCTATTTAAGAGAAAAGCCGCAAATGGCCTATTTTTCCTGTCTTCTTCAAGTATTTCGTAAGCGAATATATCTGCAAAGCCGGTGAACCTAAATCTTATCACATATGTACTTACATGGTACCCCATTCACCGTGAAACTGTCTTCAAACTGTGCGATTTAGCGGCAGTTATGGGTAAACATGACGTAACAACAGACTCATAACATCTGCGCTTTCGTCTGCTAAACTCTGATAGATTCTCGATAAGCCACGTTTTGATTTTATAAATTTGTTGTTAATGCTTTATTTTTTGTCTTGCACTTTGTAAAACGAGATTAAAACTTGTGTCCTACCCTTTTATTGAATCGCATCATCAAAAAATATGTGTATTAATGAATATGGTACAGTCAACTGGATATGAGAAACAGTAATGGAAAGGAGCAATTACCTGCGGCAAAATTTTACTTATAGCGTTCGAAACAGAGATTTCTGATTGAAGTACCTAACAAAATAGTAGAAATCGACTAAAGTACTTTCAAAAGGCTCAAAAACGAAGCTTGTCGAATACTGATTGTTTATTGAATGCAGAAGCGTCTCCTTGTGATTTCCGCGAAAAAGACGGATGAGACATTGACAGGATCGCAGCCAACTTTAATGATTCGATGGCAGCCAAATTGCATAATAATACGTAACTATTTATCTATACGTAAACGGTATTTATTATATGTTTTATATATTATATAAAATGTATAATAAATCTCGTTTACATATACAGATATTTTTCCTCGAACTGTATTTCAGTGAGGAATAACATGCAGTAAAATTCTCAATCATCTGGGTTGCGATTTTTGATGGATTCTTTTTGTTGCGTTCCAATTTCCAACGGTTTTTATAAACAATTTGTGATATTTTTTGTCCTAAAGTGAATTTTAAAATATGCACTTGTGGAATTTGCTAGAAATGGAGTAAACTGTGGTACAATTTCTACAGGAATGAAGACTTTTGTCGCAAAATCTCTAAAAAGAATAGCGACAGGAAACATTTGGTATATAGCCATGTTGTCGAGGTTTGTGCAATGCCACACCCCTGCAATTCCTCTGATATTTTTTGAGCGAAAACAGATCGCTATGTGCTTGGAGAGTAGAAGAACGCAAAAAATTTGCAGAAAGATTTGATGAAGAATGTAAGAGTTTTATTTCTTAAATGTTTCACGTAATCCTTATTTAAAAATTAAAATTTGTAATTTAAGTTGCTAAAGGATGTTTTCTTTTCATACGTTGACAATGTCTGCAGACATTCGATAAATATCTATATTCTGAAGATCTTTGTAAATACAATTTGCGAAAGCCCCCCAACTTGCACCCTATAAATGACTTTAATATTTTATCTATAAAAAAAAACTTTAAATTGCTCCAGAATTGCTGTGTTAATATGTAAATACCCATTTTCGTATATTTCCTGCAAATCTGCACAATACCTATCAAAAATTACGATGCGACATTATGAAAGAAAGGATAAGTGACTGGTAATGACCGAAGCCCACTGTATAACAGACAGAAATAAAAATTAATGAAAAGAGGTGTAATTCTGAATAAAATAAAGCTCTCTTGAAATCAAAACTATCAGTCATCCTCGAACCCCCCCTCCCCCCAAAAAAACCTTCAAAATCAAAACTATCAATCATCAAGCCGTAATAAGTAAACTGATGGCAGTTCCCCGTTGGGTGGACGTCCAGTGTCAATTGCTGTTCTTTCTTCTGATCTACAATACATTAATGCTTAACTGCCTTTCCTTTTGAACAGCAGGAGGTTTTGGGGTGACTGCCATTGGCGTAAATAAGGGTAAGCATAGTGGAAAACTGCCGAAATACAATATGTTTTACACAAATATCTACAACTTTTGTTTTCAAAATAGTGGTAACGAATTACGTAAGAATCTTTATAGTAATAAATTATGTAATAACCTATAGGAACTTGCAATGAAAAATACAATTTTTAAAGAGACTTCGTTGTGGAAGTTTACATATCCCAGCTTGAGGAGGCTACAAAACCGCATAAACCGGCCATGCTGGTCTTCTTGTTTAATTTTATTTCAATCTGCCTAATTTTCTGCACTATCTTTTCTGTTACCTATGTGTTTTGATCTGTAGGTCACTGAAGATCATTTGCTTTTACGGGTTTATCCTTTGATTTAGCATTGTTTCAACGATAAATTTAAATTTAATGCATTTCATCTTTATGCGTAACAAACATCAAAAATATTTATTTGCTACTAGTTCAAAATATAGGGTAGAAAAGTGAAATTATAAATTGTATAATATATAAATAAATTGTATAAAATTATATAAAAAGTAGATAGCTTCATACTAGTGTCTATTTCCCTTTTAGTTCCTTTAAATTATGTAACTTTCTCTGATTTGCAACAATCTGCTTCGAAAACTTCAGACTTATTGTTCATAGCTGAAAACGATTACTAGTTAGAATTTTTTGGCACGTAGAAAACTAGTTTAATATTATGTTGAAACCGGGTAATGAAGCAAAGAGCGTTATTTCCTGTGATAACTGAAATTCAAAATTAAAAAATGGCTTGTTTTTTTTTAGTACGATTGCAAAGAATAATATTTATGATCTTTCAAAAATGATTTAGCGAGTGTATAGGTGACTAAAAAGGCATAAAAGATTTTCGGTTACGATATTTCCTGCATTGCTGTCAGTAATCTGTACTAAGCACTTCAGAACATTTTTGCATTGACTTTTGCCATATTCTACTACATATTATAGGGCTATTAATTTAAACTAATTGGCATAAGATATAAACCATAAACAAATCTTGGGTGTTTCTCCGGTGTCTAAATGAATATTTATCAAAAGAAAAGAACAAATTATTCGCCTGTAGCGATATTTTCGAAAGGATCGAATATGAGATTTTCGCAAGCAATGAACATTCACTTGAAAACGTATGCAAGTATCTGGAAAAGATAGTTTTATTGTAAATGACTTACCCAGACCTCAGCGATTTAATTTACTTCACTATGATTTTCAAAGCTTCCAACACGTTCGTTGGGATTTTCATACACTTTTATGCGTGTTTGCAATATTTTGACTTATGTATTAACTCAGTCCCCTTAGCATAGAAGTCACGACATTTTTATAATGCCCCAAATTGCGGCAACCATGCGCATAAGAGTTCTTCGGTTTTAACAACAAATGTGGCTATTTTCGTATGCGTTCTTTTTGCTTTGTTCTAGTTCCAATAGTTTTTGTAGATAAATTGTGACATTTTCTGCAATTATGTTTTTTTTAAATTCGATTTTAAAATATACACTGTGGGGTTTGCATGAAGTAGAAAATATTGCGGTAAAACTCTGCTGGGATACAATATTTTGTAGTAAATTCTATAAAGTTTGGATCATTTAGTTTGCACACTAAATGATCCAAACTTTCAACACTAAATGATGAACAAACACTAAATGATGATTATGAAAAATCACTAAATGATGATTTTTCATAATCATCATTTAGTGTAGAAACTCTTGGTAGACGTTAAGCGAATTATCGCTAAGTCTGAAATAGCAACTGAAACTTGAGAAGGGTACAAAAGACCCTTTTATTTAAAACTAAGAATAGAAGGCATACCTGATGCTTACGCTCAGCCAGAAGTTATTGCGAGGTAACTTAAAATAGCAGTCAAATGTAAAATGTAAATTCAAGTGAACTAGTAGCTGTAGGCTACACAAATCAGTTAACGCGAAGTTAGCTTAAAACCTAACCGGAATAGGTATTGAAATATAGGTAAGTTCAATGCAAGGCCGATGACTACAAATCTCATTTGAGCTAGCAACAACTCAGTAACGTGGCCTCGAGAGGCAGAACACGCTCAGTTTTACAATCTGAAAACATCAGTTTAAATACACGTGAACTAGTTTTGCAATCTGTAGTGGAAACGGAAGGAAGAAGTGGTACTAAAGGTCTACATCATAAAAAATTTCGTACATTAATATAAAGAAACCCTACAAGACATTACTCAGACCAATATTCTTAAAACGATCACTCAGAAATATCTAGCAGAACAAAAGAAGTAAAAACCTGCTTGAAAGTAGATTTATTGATGAATATTTATATTAAATGTAAATTATGTATGTATGTGATAAACAGTTTTTCACAGTTATAAGCTATCTTGTTTTTCCATCTGGAAAAGCCACCAAACTGCGACAATGTGGATGAGCTAATAGTTAAGGTAGTTGGCAGGGATAAATTAGATTCTTGCAGCTGATATACCATCTTCTTCGTCTTCTGAACAGAAGAAAAATTTTCATGTATACTAAAATGACAAAAAGTACAATAATAGTTTACGTTGAGAAATATATAAAAAGATATATATAAAATATACAAAAATATACGCCCTAGCTTGACACTTTTACTGGTAGCATCAGTTCAATTACGCTTGGAAGCCAGTGTAACATAAACAAAAAGATTTTGAGTACGAGAGTTGAGATAGAACATCGCTTATGAAAACCAAAAGATGGTTAAAAAGCAGAGCTGAGAAAAGGAATAAAATAACAATAACAATAAACTGAACTTTTTGCTGACCTGAAAAGACATATGTGACGAGCAAAAAAATATAGCATGGAGAATTACACGTTTTGAAGCGTTTGCTTAAAAGATCGGGTCTGATGCAAAGAAAAAAAGCAAATTGTAAATAAAACAGCTTTGATCGACAGTTGTCAGACCATGGATATGATATTCGTGAACAACAGCTGAATAAGAAAATTTAATATCAAATAAAGCATGAAGCATTTCAAAAACTAAAAGAATTAATAATATGATCGTAACTTCTCTCAGTTAAAAAAAAAAAACTGTAAAATGCTGCAACCAATCGCTGCCTTGAATCCGCCATGATCATAAAAATGTCACCGTTGTTTTAGACAGAGAAACTAAACATATGCTTACATCTAAAGGGGGAAAAGTTCATTTTCTGCTTCCAATTTAAATTACAATGCCAGATTATTCGTAATGACCGATATTTTGACTAACATGTAGTCATCCGAATTCAATTCTAATGTGTTATGTAATGTATTCTATTCAAGATCTGAAGGTTTATAGGCCATCATCAAAAAGGATATGAAATGTCAAGTTTTCTAAACAAGTGTGCTTATAATTGATCATATTAGCTAACAAAGGAAATGCTTGACAATTTTAGCTGGATATAACGAATACAGGAGGTAATAAACACACAAATCTAATGAAAATTTCATTTTACTTACACAGAATATACAACAAAAACGTAAAACAATGTCAAAAAAGTATTGAGAAGATCATACAGCATAATGTGGGAACAGAATTTAATACTTCATTCATTGTGCAGAATGTTTTGCTCCTGACGAAGGGGACCCGTTTCGCCCTCGAAATTGATTGGGATTTTACAAAATCTAAGCCGAATACAAGGTTGTCGATTTGCCTGTTTTATACTTCATACTGTTTGCATTTATAACAACTTGCAATCTGTTTCTCATAGAGAAAACCAAAGTCTTAGTTGTGCTATTGGGAATTTTGTGCCATTCTTACAGAAGCATATTATTAAGTTCATCTTTATACGACATTTTATGTTTTCGGACTTCTAGGTTGAATTTCTATTATAAATTTTCAATTGGATTTACGTCAAGTGATTTAGGCGGTGTCTTTAACTGACGAGGAGCGGATGATAATCATTCCCGGATGAGGTTCATTGTAAGCTTAGGGTCACTGTCCTGTTCAAACACGAATAATGTTCCTAAGCTAAATTCTTGGGCACTGAATGTCAAATTATGGCGCAGTATGTCAATATATGTACGTGCTGTTATAATACCATCAATAAAGCACAGGTTACCAACACCGTTTGCTGCCGTACAGCCCCAAACCACAAAACTAGCTCCACCATTTTTCCCAGTCAGTGTTAAATGTTGTTTTCCCAGTTCTGTGTTTGGCCTTCTCCACACACATTGTCTTCCATCTGTCCCGAAAATGCTAAACTTTGATTTATCGTAGAAAATAACTGTATTCCAAAATTCATCTGATGAATTAACCTGAGATTTTGCAAAAATCTAATCTCTTTCTCTTGTTTATTTTTGAAAGGGAAGGTTTTGTTACGAGCTGCCTTTTCAAAACAACTTCCTTCATGTAAAACATTCGATATAGTCTGTCCACTATAAGTTTTATGCGAAGTATAAGTAACATCTTTGGCTAACTGGAGGGGGGGCACTTACTTTAGGGTTTTTCTTAACCTCGTTGGTAATACCACGTTTTTCCCTTGCAGAAAATATTCGAGGCCGTCTACTTCTAATCTTATTTTCCATCGATCTTGTCTCGTTGAACTTTTGTACAACACTTCTAACAGTAAATAAACTTATATTCAGTTGTGTTCCTATAATACGATAAGTTAAACCGTCATTTCTGAGCCGAATAATCATGTTTTTAACATTAACATCCAACTCCTTTGACATCTTAAGCCATTTTATCCCAATATTAGCAAAATAACGTTTTAGGAACTTTGTGAACATACTGGCGCTCAGCAGGGAAATTTTATCCTGCTCTTGCTAGTTCCTGATGTAATCCTGTGAAGGGCCTCACAGTGAAAGTTCCTGAGGAGGATATTCTCTTATGGAGGTGATCTTGGCGGTGAAGAGAGAGAAAAGAAGCTCCTTACTCCTGTGCTGGTTCAGCTGAAATGGAAGCCGTCGAGCTGGGCTGCGCGGAGGAAAGTGGTGGTCACGTGACGACCTGCGTCGAATCGAGCCACACACAGGGTATAGCCAATTACTTCAGATGAATTTATAGAGATGAAATTTCATAATTTAAATGAGCAATACACTATAACTAGAAGAATAAAAATATGTGTAGAAAAACTAAGTCACTGTGCATATTAGTTATTCCTCGGGATTGACTTTTCATAGATAAGAATATCTGCGAAGTTAGCAGGATTTTTGGTGATAGAACTGTTGAAAAATTTGTTGTTTATTTTGCTAAGAAAGTCCTGGATGGTATCCATTTTCAAATCAGAGTGAAGGGTCTTGTTCCGAACGTAATAAGGAGCTTTTGTGATCATTCTTAGCATCTTATTTTGTAGTACTTAATAACGTTTTCCAAATCCAAATCCAAATCCTGTTCCTATTGACTAGTATTTGGCCTTAAAAAAGGCCTTTACTAGTATATAGTTGTCGTAACCTGAAAAGGTTTACCTGGTAGAGTTCGTCATCCGAAAGGATTTTCACACTCCTTGTGTGAAATATAAAGGCATGTAGTAGATAAGCAATGGCGTTTTAAAAGTTTTTGCTTGTAAGTACAAAACATTAAATGCATAAAACACTAAATGAAGAATTTGAAAATAGTAAAAATCTTGATTAAATAGTTGAATAGTTGAAAAAATATGTACATATATACTGATTACCAATCACAGTCGTGAAAAATATTGCGCGGTCTTTTATGTCGTTGAATTAAGGTGTTATCGTAGTTATTAAGGTCTTTTATGATATCATCAGGGTGGTTATTGCAGTGTTGATAGAAATTATGACTATGGATGAGAATATCGCTGTCAAGCGGCTTAATTTTTAGATCTCTATGGATGGTTGAATTTGTGACATACCATGGTGCATTACAGAGCATTCTGAGCATTTTATTTTGGGTTTGTTGAAGTAGTCTTCTATTGCTTCTTGATGTAGCTGCCCAGGCCGGTGCAGCGTACAGTAAAATAGGTTTGATGGCTTGTAAGTAAGTGATCCTTTTGGTGTTCAGGTTTAGTTTTGATTTCCTGCCGAGAAGGGCATAAATAGCCATGAAAGCTTGCATTGCTTTAGCTCTGGTTTTTACTATGTGCTGGCGAAAGGTAAGGCGGCAGTCGATATGAACTCCTAAATATTTGATGCAGTTTTCACGTGGGATATTGTTGTTGTCGATTTTGATATCTGCAATGTTTCTTCTAAGTTGATGTTTACGGAAATAGATAAGAGCTGATTTGGTGGTATTTATTTTAATCTTCCAGGCTCGGAACCATTGTGCAATAATATTGATATGAGATTGAAGTTTTTGATTTGCTTTGTCAGGATTTATGGATCTACTAAGCAGAGCTGTATCATCCGCATAGCAGGCAGTGAGGATATTGGGATTCCTGGGAATGTCGTTAATAAAAAGGTTGAATAAAATTGGCGAGATGCAGGAACCTTGTGCTACGCCGGCAGTTGTAGTTTTGATAGAGGAAAGATGATTCTTAATTCTTACTTGAAAGGATCGCTTGCGTAAGAAGTTTGCTATGAGTAAGGTGAGATTAGGCGGGAAGTTGTAGTTAATTAATTTGATAAGAAGACCTTCGATCCAGACCTTATCAAAGGCCTTTTCAATGTCCAGAAAAATGCCTGCTGTGGTTTCATTTTTATTGAATCCTTCACTTATATACTCTACTATGCGGGTGATTTGGTGGGTAGTTGAATATCCAGGGCGGAAGCCAAATTGGGTTGAATTTAAAATCTTGTTTTCTTGAATAAATTGATTGATTCTGTTGACTATTATTCTTTCATAAACTTTTCCTATGGAGGGGAGTAAGGAGATGGGCCTGTGGTTAGAAGTAATGGTGGGATCTTTGCCTGGTTTTTTAAGGACTATTATGATGGCATGTTTCCAAGAGGGTGGAAAATAATTACTTCTTAGACATGCGTTGATGATATTGGTGATAAGGACTATTGCTTTCATGGGTAGATTTTTAAGTGCATTATTTGAGACTTCATCATGTCCGGTAGCTTTCTTGATATTGAGTTTGTTAATGATGTTTTTAACTTCTTGGGGGGTTGTAGGTGGATTTTTGCTCGTTTTGTTCTGTTCTAGGTAATTATTAACGTAGTTAATTAAGTGCTCGTCATTACTGCTGGGGTATGCTTGATTGGAGAATTGGTTTTCATAGGTGGAGGCGAACTCTTCTGCTATTTCTTCTATATTGGTGAGGGTATGATTTCCATTACGAATAGGGCCAATATTGTTTCCATTATTTTTAATTGCTTTTGCAATCTTCCACACTGAGTGATCAGTGTGGGAGAGATTTGAGATGAAGTTGTTCCAGGCTGAATCTGCATGATTTTTAAGTAGTTTTTGGAGTTCTTTATGACATCTATTGTATTTACGCTTGTCCCTGGGATCCTGTGAGTGCTGGTAGTTTCTCCTCAGCCTGTTCTTTTCAGTCATCTTTTTCCTGATGGAGGCGGGAAGGGTTATGTTCTCTTTACGTTGAATAATTTTAGAGTTGTTGATGGCTATTTTAATTTGGTTGTTAAAGTTGTTGATAGCTATATCGATATTTTCTGTGCTATTGAGGGGTGGAGCTGCTGTGCTGAGGTTGTTGCTGATGTGGTAGTTGAACTGATTCCAGTTGATAGAAGTTTTTAGGGGAGGTAGTCCATGTTTGAGGCCATACATCGTGAAATGGAGGGGTAAGTGGTCGGAAGAGAGTTGATTTGCAGTATAAACATAGGGTTTTTGATTAATTCTATTGGTGATGATGATATCCAGAACTTCAGGGTGTCCTCTTAAGTTGATAGGGATATAGGTGGGATCACTGGGGGCGAAAATTTCGAAGTTTCTATTGAGCATGTGATTATAGAGGATGATGCCACTGTCATTTGATGTAAAGCTATTCCAGCTGAGATGCTTGCTGTTTAGGTCCCCTGCAATGATTGTAGGGAAGCCTAAGTTGAAAATATTGTCGATATCATTGGTGTTCAGTTGATTATTGGGGGGTTTGTAGACGGAGATGATTAGATAGTCTAAGTTATTACTTCTGAGGAGACATCCGCAGGCTTCGATGCTTTGCAGTTGAGGTAGATTGTAGGGGAGACAGTTGAGATACTTTTTAGTGGCTATTAGTGTGCCGCCGCCACGATTGTGTAAGCGGTCACTTCGAAAGATGTCATAATTAGGGATTTTAAAAGTATCAGTGGCTCTGAGGTGGGTTTCGTTTAAAAGAAGAATATCAATATTGTTTTGCTGGATGTAATCCCTGAGTTCTGGGAGCTGCCTTTTCACGCCATTGCAATTAAAAGCCATAAATTTGGCGTAATTGATGTGCTTTATTCCTAGCGTGCTATTGCTTACAGTTGTACTATACATGATGAAGTTCGAATGCCCTTAGCGCCTCCATGGCGATGACTAGTCTATTGTGTGAGTCAGGAGATTGTTTAAATTTTAGATACATGGCGTGGAGGTTGAGGATGAAGTTTTGAAAATCATTTAAGGAGTCTATTGAAGTATTTTTCTTGATATTAATGCTTTCTGTGCTGTTATTCGTAATATTAGGTTTTCTTCCGTTAGCTGCAATGTTGGCATAGGATTGGCTGTTAGTTTGAGGCAAGCTGAATTCTGATTGGTTGCTGATAGGAGTGGTGGTTTTGCTGTGCATAGCGCTGGGAATGATAGTTTCTGTTTTCTTATTTTTGATAGAGGGTTTATTGTTGGGGTGTTCTGGACAGGATTTGTCGCAGGACGCGTGGGAGCCATTACATAATACGCAGTGAGGAAGATGGTTAGTGCCTTTCTTGGGGCATTCATAGGATTCGTGCTCTTCTGCACATCTAAGACATCGGGGCTTATTATGGCATGCTTTCTGCGTATGGCCATAACGTTGGCAGTGAAAGCATTGGGTAGGGCCTGGTCTACCTCTGTATGCTACTATCCTGACACGCATGTCCATAAGATACTTTACATCAAACATTCTTTTACCCTCTGGTGAGTTTTTGGTTTCTATATAGTACATTTCTAAATCGGTAGGGATGCCATCTCTCATCCTGGTCATTTGATTTATTTTTACTATAGGAATTTTATATTCTTGCAGGGCTTCTTTAATTTCATCTATTGTGTAGTCGGTTCCTAGTCCTTTAAGGACTCCTTTGATTGTTTTGTCGTTTTGCAATAAAAAGGTATGGTATGGGATTGCACTATCGTTAAGATATTTTTGAATTTTCTTGTAGTCTTCTATTTCTGCTACTCGGATGATAAGATTACCGTTTTCTAGTTTTGATTCAATCTTTCCTATTTTTAGCTGTTCTTTAAAGACTTTCCTGGTGTCTTTCCAGTTTATTTTTTGTGTTATCACAAAGGGTGGGATTTTATTTGCAGTGCGGGTGGGTTTAGTAAATGGGATGCTATTGTCATTATCAGTTATAACGTTTTAAAAGAGCACTGCAGACTTTATACTAACAGGGTTTCTTTTCAGTCTAAACACGTGACCTCAAAATAACAAAATTTGCATAGCAGTTAGAACTTTGCCAATTCTTTTTTTGACATGCAAATTTATGTTTTTGTTGTATATTTTGAGTAAAAGGCATATTAAAATGACATTTTCATTAGATATGTGTGTTAATTACCTCCTGTGTTCGTTATGTCAAGCCAAAATTTTTAAGCATTTCCTTTTTTAGGTAATATGATCAATTATAGGCAATTGCCAATACTATTTTAACCCACTGTAATCTTTCTGTTTCAGCCATGTACTATTCTTGGTTATATTCGCACACTGAAATATATTTTAAAATATTAGAAAAAAAAAGTACTTGTCTTCAAAAAGAAAACTTAGGCTCGACGAGGACAGTGACAGTTGTGCTAACATCGCAGAAAATAATTTGATATACATCCTTTGTCAGAAAAGTTCCAGGACATTTTTTTATTTCTAAGTTTCCAGTACTAAAAAATAAATGCTGTTTTTATGTTACCTGGTATGTATTACTTAACATAACCTGGGCCATATTTTCGCGCTAACTTACTAGTTGGTAGGGCTGCGCTTAGCAACACACTGTTCGGAGTGTTGTCGCATTTGTTAAGCTGGCACAGTGGATGCTGATTGTAAGCAAAGAATGAACATTAAGTTCTCCGTTAAGCTCGGGAAAACCTTTAGTGAAACGTGGAACATGATTAAGCGAGCATATACAGGCGAGGCGCTTTCAAGAAGCCGTGTTTGAGAGTGGTACAAAAGGTTTCCTGAAGGCAGCGATTCAGGGATACAGATGCGTGGAGCGTGTAAGGCAGTTATTGCAAGAAGACTGTTGTATAACTGTGCGTATGATATCAGAAGAACTGAATTTAAATTGTGATGTGTGTCATAAGATTTTACGCGAATATTTAGGGAAACGGTAACTTAATTCAAGAATCGTTCCTCACTCACTAACAGATTTAAAGCTGCTAGTTATTGAGGATTACTAGCGATAAAGACCACACTCTTCATCAACTATCAGAAGAATATATTTGGAAAATAAAATAATAAACCAAAATTCTCCGTTTATATAGAGACTTTTGGCATGGAAGTCGCAAATTTATGAGTTGAATAAAAATAAAAGATAGTTCGCCGTTTCTAATATAATGTTTGATGTTATAATTTTGGAAAATTTTGAAATGGAGACGAATCGGCAAGCAGAACAAACAACAAATAATAAAAACAAAAGATGAAAAATCGATGAAGCTCGAGTTTCTGTGCATTGTGATAAAAATGAAAATATATTTTACATTAAGCATAATAATTGCTCAAGTTAAAAAGATCAAGAACTCGTATGAACTGGTCTAGGAAGGCCGTTATAGATATGCCAGTGTTAAAGGGGGGGAGAGATGTTATTTTTGGAAATAACTAGATGTTTGCATTTTTCAAATAACGACCTTGGCAATACGGATAAATTACGTAAAATAAAAGCTGTAGCAAATATTTGAATAAAAAATATAAAGAAGTGTATATGCAATGCTTGAGGTCATTAAACTTGCAAAATGCAAATTAATGAAACTTGTGTATATCATAAGCAGATAAAACGATCGAAAAGTGCGAGTGTCGGTATAAAATTTTATTAGTTATGTTAAGTAAAAATCCGGTTATCGCTATGACTGCAAAATACAGTAGACACCATTTAATGTGATCACGATTAATGTTTTCATTCTGATATTTTTTATCGATTTGCCGAAGTCCCGGACATATATATAAGAAAACATTAAACATGCATCACTTACTGTGATAAACAAGTCGGTTAATATGATAAAACTATTACAGTAATAATTTTTTGAACTAAAGTAAAGTTGCCAAATAAAAGATAAGATCACTAAATAAGGTCAAAATAGATTATAAAAATTGCCAAGTGACAGAAAAATGTCCCAGGTGAGGGGCTAAACTCACAAATACCCTGGATCGAGTTCAGTCAACAAGTTAAAATTAGGCAAAAAAGCAAATTTAGCTTGACATAGATTTGAATGACTATGATTTTGAAGGCGATCAGACAAAAGTCTCTTTATTCAGGGGTAAAAATCTGAAAGGGTTCAGATTTTAAGATCGCTCAAAGACAGTATTCATCAGCAGATATTATTGATAGAAATGGTCCAGGTATAATAGCAAAATATTTCATAGTATATTAGACGAATATACATCCAGAAGAACATGAGAATATTGCGTAGATTCTATATAATTAAAAAACGAGAAAATATGCAGTGTAACTATATTAAAATATTTAATAGTTTTAATTAGATATATCACGAATTATATGCATTTTTATTTAATTTAATCAGGTTAAAAAGTCAAAAAATAATATGCTTAGACCTGCACCTATTGCTTTTAAATAGATCAGTTTGTTATTTAATAACGAATAGACTGAATATGAAAAAATGATATCTTTTCCGAATGGCAACTGATTGGAATGAAAAGTAAAACGACGTATTAAAGTGAAATAACGCGAATCGCGTTTCGTTAGCCCCTTTGGAAATCGAGAGCGCTTTTGCAAAAAAATATGCAGAATTGTGTCTTAAAAAAATTCTGTAAAAACACTTACTGAAAAATAAAAATTTATAAGTTCATCGATATTCTTATATTAAATTAGTTAAATTCCATTGCTATTTTTGATGATATTTTATTCATCTTTTATTGCTATTATTTGGTTTTATCAAAATAACGTGATCGCACTAAGCGAAAAATTAAAAACAAAATTAGTGCATTTAAAGCATTACTTGGAACTACTACAGTCAGTATTACATGAAAGACACACTTAGGTAGTTTGGACGTTTCGCCAAAACTGCTTACATTTTTAGTTAACAGTAGATTGGTTTATTTAATTATGGCAAAGCACTTGAGGACTGTCTTCCTAAGGAGGAAGGATGCCATCGTGGAGGTCAGCTGAAGGGAAATTAACTTCTATACACGTTACACATTGGGGGAAAACATAAAAATACGCATGCAGGCAGCCCGTTCTCCGGATTCGAACACCCGACCGAACTATCAGTATCCAGCGATATTACCGCTCGTCCTCAGTTAACAGTAGAAAAGTGCAGTTGGGACATTACGTCTAATAGGAAGAATATGCTGAGAGATTTTGTTAAAGCAAAATTTGAAAAAAAGGAGAATGTATAATGAGAAGCTGAAATGGTATATTAGCATTAAAATACGAAAGTCAGTAAGAAGTTAATATATTATACTCATACTTCTGCAAAGTACGGAACTATAGAAATAATTGGAAAACGTAAATTCATTCTTACTTCAGAACCAAGACGCGGTATTTAGCGGAAAACATTGACTGGAATTGTTTACTAAGGTCCTCCAAGTACTTCCGTTTTATGAGAAAATATAGGAAAATATATTGAAGAGTTTATCTTTTACGTATCTCATGTTGCTTTTCTTAAATCATACATTTTGGTTAAAAAATTAAAATTAAATAAAACAGGAGTATACTGAGTATAGAATTTAAATAACCGAATCATGATTAAAAATGTACCGTTATCATACTATAAACGATTAAGGGGAATATCGAAAGGAGATTACCATTGAGTCTGCAGGAGAAACATTACGGGTACTTTCTCAAGTATACAGACTTAGCAGCATCGAAGCAAAAGCCACCCAAACTTATGAAGTTTGTACGAATCATAAAAAGTGAAGTGAAACAATTTGGGAGTGCTAAAATGTCAAGCTGCATTAAATGTGGCATAAGGGTTCGAAAGATACCATACAACAGAAGATTATTAATCTCCTATACATTTAAAAAAACTGAAATAAAGTTACATTGATTCATTATTTACTTTCAGATAATAAAATTACTGTTGTTTACTATGTAAGTCGTGTTTAATTGGTATTTCTAAATCTTCTTACAAAATTAAACCATGTAATTAAAATACATATTATAAGGTGTATACAATTGGCACAATTTCGATAGTTCGGCCCAGCTATTAAATGGCTAAACGCGCAACGGACATGTTTTTAACTGTGGCACTTGCCATCGGAACATAATTCGTAGGTTAATGTTATGTTAGTTTATGTGTATATGCCAAAGTACACTGCTGTTTGCTTGAGATTAAGATATGGTCGTCGTTTTAGACTTTCTAAGGGATATGGGCTCGTAGTTTATGTCACACATAAAATAAAAACCACGAAAGGCAATCATACTGTCAAACCGTTGGCCAAGGATTTAGTCCAGAGTGAACTTCCGATATTCGGTTATCTTAACCCCTCGGCAAGGGTAGGGTTTCTAAGGAGAGAGACGTTTTCACAGAGAAACCTTTCAGAGAAAACTAACTCGTATTCAAGTTGCAGTTGGAGAATTAACGGAAACGCCCACGAATCCACCCATTTCGAATTACTAGTGTTAAACGCGGGCTCTAAAATGTCAGGTTTAGGAAATTTGGTAGAATATAGTGCTTTTGATAGCAGAATATCGTAGAGCAGGTGCTAAATACAATTATGAGTATGAATTATATGGATTATAAAAGTGTATTGCTTTTAAATTTAAAACTTCTGTAAGGCATTTTCTACCTCCTTTCCGCATGCCTTCGTGGGGTCATTGGTAGCATTGCTCGACACGTATTCGAGAAGTTCACATTTTTCACGTCACCAGCATAAAAAAAAAACATTAATGACGCTACACTTTTAAATGTTAAGAATTAATTTTCTGCTGCATTAACTAAATTCAAAGCTAACTATTTAAATAATAATTAATTAGCTAATTAACTACATTTAATATTTTAAACCTTCATGTTTTAACATCTTTCGATATACTGTTGTATAGTTTTTTGTGATAGTGCTGCTGCCTTCTGAGCACAACACTTCTTCATCCATTCTTGTAGCGTTATATTAATAATGTTTTTACTATTTTCGATTCGTAAATTAATTAATTTTACCGCTTTTCTCGTAATTTTCTTAATATGAACATAAAATCTAGGTGCTTGAGGAAACTCAGAGGGTAATATAATTTAATCAGAAAAACGATGGAAATCAAAAAGAGGACAGAATCAAAAAGAGGAAAATTCATAACCGGCCGACGCTGAAAACCACATATAAATAACTTAATTTCATAATAATATGTCTATCAATACACAAGACAAATTACACCTAAGAAGTTCGTTCTCGATCACGTCTGACAACATCAAGAACAAGGACGAAGAGGAACATTAAGAAGATAGAGAGAACACACTCTTTAAACAAATTGTCCATATGTTGTGAAGATGACTCGCAGTTCAAAATCTGTATTTATTTTATTAAATGCCTGAAACTTTCTATGAATTCCAAAGTTTAATTTAACTGGAAATGATTAAAGTGGCAGCTTAAACCCTCAGAAGTGCTTCGATTTATTTTATAAAACATGTATCAACGGTATGATGTTTTTTATAAATGCACGTATAAAGACTGCGTTATGCATTTATGTTAATGGATTTCAGTTACGCATTTATGTTAATGTGTATTTAATTTATTTGTGTAACGGATATTTATGTTAATGGATATTATAATAATTTATTTATTCGCTGTCGAATGCATAACCAATACGTAAAAAAATTCCATTTTTTTCCTTATTGTAAACTCATTTATTTTGAGAGCCTAACTAGTGGCGAAGCGGTTACAAACAGCTGAATATTTTCACTTCGTTCTGGGTTCGAACGCAGGGGTAGGGTCTAGCTGCACGGTTGATTTTCATGGTTTCCCAATAAGTGACATATATCCGATCCAGTTTTCCTCAGAAAGTTCTTCACGAAAGCCTCCCTTCCGTTTCTCAAATATCCCTATGTTCTTTATCGATTCAAATAACCAAACCAAACTTTTACTTCGTGAACAACGTAAAATTGATTCTGTAGTTTCCCCTCTTCTTTATTATGAAATCTACTGTATAATAAAATATCGATATATTATAAGTAAAAGAAAAAGGACTTTTTTTGTTACAGACCACCACGTGGTTAACAGTTTTCTACAGAAAGATTATGGGGTAACGGTCCATATTATTCATCATTTTAAATGTATTGCTATATCTCATATAACATTATTCTTGTTTCCTTATAAGATATTTCTACAATGAAGTTTTGCCTCACCGGGAAAATATGATATAGTTTTCATTCTCAGGCTCCTTCAGAGAATATTGTCTAGTATATTGAGAATTATTAGTATTGAAGTGGTATATTGAGAAAATTGTCTCGCTCATTGTTATCCTACAATGGAAAATTTCCATAAAATTCAAATTAAGATCTACTGCTTTGACTTTGCATTAAAATTAAAAATTAAAAATAAAAATTTTTATCCAAAAATTTAGTTAAAAGTTATATTCCTGTAAGAAATTCTTAGGCGATATATCGCCAAGTAATGGAATACATGCATGTAACGAAACTCTTGCTAACTTTGGCGGCTGAGGTGAGACTACAGTGGCGCCACTGGCGGTTGCTGAGTGAAATAATCTTCTCATCGGTTTATTTATGTACCTTCTTTTCTTATTTTTGTTCTCACTTCGCAAAAGGGTGTGTTTACAACTGTCATTTGTCAGATTCAATGCCACTCCTAAACGTGTAACATCTTCCTGGGCAGAAGTGACTTTTCACACGATCCCTTTTCAGCAGAGCAGGATTCCGATAATCTTCACTGGCGTCTCTTACCACATGACTCTACTCTACGTTATCTGATACAAATTTTGTAAACTGTAATCACCTGTTGTTTGATATTAAATTAAACATGAATTAGGAGTACTTTAGAAGGAAATTTAATCGAGTATTAAAGTGTATTAAAAGGCAGCTTCTCTAATTTTATTCAGATAGTTTTAACTATATTTAAATGTTGTTTGGAATATCAATCCAACATCGAAATTTTCAAAAATAAAAATTAGGACAGAATAATAAAATAATAACAATAAAAACAGAAAATCTGAAAGGATTCAGATTTTAACGTCACACTAGAGGGTTCGTTAACGTTCTTTAGGTTCTCGCTGAGAATTGCAGGTTACTAAACTGCTGTTCTAGTTGCTCTTGCTGACACAATTTGTCTTTTTGACTACTTTATTATTAAACTTCGCTTTCTTCGCAATTTTGCCGCATAAAGTTCATGACCAAAATCACAAAATATTTAAAAACAGCATATCTTTGAATTCCTGGTAGGGGTTGTCATACATATTTTTTTTTTATATTCGCTGTATTATTTCTTGGAAAACTAGCCGCTCGTCAGCAGCCAAAAAAGTTATCATTAAAAAGAAAAGGTATATATTTTATACGATTTTAATGAGTTTAGAAATTAATAAGAAAATTTAATTTTATATGATTTTATAATGAATCCAGTTAGTAGCATTTCACAAAAATATTTAATACTTCTTATTAGACTTACTCCTACCTTTTCTTATTTTCATGCTTTTTCACTTTTAAATTCAATTAATTTTATTTTTTATGCTTTTCCATTTTTTATGCATTTTCATTTTATTTTTAAGCTTTTCCAGAGATTTTAACGCTTTTCATTTAAATCGATTAGTCTAAAAAATAGAAAACATCTTTTCAAAAACTGCGTTTGCTGCTTTTCAGTCACTTGGTTTGCTACTCTGTAGCAGAAAGATTAAATTTGAAAGTTAAATATATCTTACGCTTTATTGATTGGCAACATGTTGATATGTGGAGACCATAGATATATTATTACTACTACGTGGATAAATATTCTATTTGAGTTAGTAAAAACACATTGTCTTCAAGTAGCCGAATTTGTGGATTAAATCTGAAAAGTAAATATGCTACATTTCTTGGAATGACAACAGTCTGACGCGTGAGAGATAAAAATGTTCTGTTTCGAACAGTATTGCTACTACTCCTTTCTAAATAACTGAGTTTCTTAAAATAAAATTACTTAAATTTGTATAAAGTATAAAATAAATAAAAAAACGAATTCGAAATTAAGAAATTCGGGGTTTCTTCTGCAGATGCTGGGATGGAGGGCTATATATATTAAACATTCGAGGTCTCTAAAATGTCTCGTTTTCCCAGAGTGTGAGGAACGTGCATATATACCTACGGATTCTTCGTTATTTATTTTTCTAATAATATATCGCGATAACATTTGGTAACAAAAATTTAAAAATTGAGGTGGGCACAAAAGTCGTACGGACAAAAACTGCATTTCAAGACAAGACTATGAGCAACTCTGGTGCAAATAAAAGGGAAATACAAACTGAAGTTAAATTAAATGTAAGTAAGAATGCTATGATAATCGAATATCAGTTGCCTAAAATATTTTCTGAAACATGAATTAGTATGTTCGCTTATGTTATTTCGTTATTAATTAATAATTAGGACTAATAAATTTCATAATGTGAAACCATGAGATACCATAAATAGTCCTAGATGCTTTAGAATATATTTAGTTCCATTTTTAACTTGAGATTTGTCATCATGTTGTAGAGTCATTAGATTAAAAGACGTGAAAAATGTGCAATGCCCTCGCCGAGACTTGAAGCCTGGACCTCTCGAATACGCGAATACGAATATACTTCCAATTACACCACGAAGGCATGCGGCAAGGACTGAGAAAATACCTATGTACTCCCCTTTTTAAAGTTACCTGTGTTCCTATAGCATATTCGAAAATGCAGATTTGTGCCAGTGTTTCATTGCTTATTCAGTGTTTTGACGGGAAGCACGAGCTTTTGAAACTTTGCATGATTTTCATATTATACAATATAATATATATGTAAGATATAACAAAAGACGATGGCTGCTCTAAGAAATGATTGGTGACCTCGTGTTCTCCTCCCCCTAAGTTCATCTGTTCTCCCAAATTCGAGATCTTTCCATGTTACATAATTAAACATGGAAATTAACCAACCACATACCTGAAATTAACCAATCACAGATTAGCTGTACTTATGCATCATACTTCGTACCGCAAGCAACACGTCATTCTTTCCTTTTCCTAGTTTTCGCCCTGCCAACAACTACGCTGCTTTGCTTCTCAGACTAAGATGCCTACGTCTTATTTTTAAATCGAGTGTACATGAAATTATCGTATTTAACTAGGATTGAAAAGATACTCTGTCTTCAGAATTGATCCGCTGTGAATTACTCTGGAATAAAATGACATTTTAAAACGGCCACACGGATAGATAGACAAAGAAAAGGCATTCAGAATGTGCAATGTATTTATTGTATGGGATAGTTAGTTAAAGGTTGTAGAATAAAAGTATGGTTGTTGGGTAAAGGTGAAGTAGGAGTACTGTGCAGTGCCCTCGCCGGAAATCGAACCCTGAACCCTTTCGAATGCGTTTCGCGTATGCTTCCAATTACACCATTAAGGCATGCGAAAAAGAGAGGAAAATAACTTATAATGTGAATGAGCCCGAAAGGAGATTCACAGTCAGCTTCTTTGCAGACGCAAAGTCTGAAGTAGACTTAACACACAGTGATTTCTGGAACACGTCATTTTAATATTTTCCATCGCTAAATCCTCATTTACGAAGAATGGCAGCAAGTGATGTAATGGACCACAAATACAACCTGGAGAAAATTATCACTGCATTCTGTTGCCCACAGAGATTAAAAGCTTTGACGCAGATGATGTTTATGTAACCTATGAAGTTCTGTCTATAGGCAAAACCATGGACTTAGAAATCGCAATGAAGATGTTGCGGAGTTACTAGACGATCACAACAAATGAGCTCAGTTCGGAAGAACTGGAACAACTTCAGAAACAGCAATGAAAGAAAATTGCTTAGGAAATGTCTTCAGAGTAAGACGAGCGAAGGGAAAGCTAAACGAACTCACCTTATCAGCTAAATTTGTGCAAAACAAGAAAAGGTGAAAACGATTTATGTAGCGATATTGGCCTGACGAAACAAAGTTACAGCATAAGTATTTTCAACGACATGACCATGTCTAGTTTTAGAAGTATATTAAAAAGGAGAAAACAATAAATCACATTGGATTAATTATGACTGAAACGGATGCCCAGTAAATGTTGAGCGGAGTCGCTCGGCGCTAAGAAACAAAGAAAAGATAAAACAAGATTCTCCCGAACTAAAGACAGTTATCGAAGGAGACTTTGCAAAGACAGTAGGTTATTTGGAAGCAGGAGACATGAGAATGAATAACGCCTTCGACGGAACTCGAACAATCGACCTCTGGAATACGCTCCCATCGTGCTGACTACTACACTACGAAGACATGCGAAGAAGGTGGGAGAAATACTTTATATACTCCTCCTTTAAAAAGGCGACTGAGGTGCAGGGGATCCACTCGCCAAACCCTGGTGATGGAGAATCATCATCAACCAAGTTTTTAGTTCGGGTGCCAGTGTACAGACATTATTTTTTTTGAAAGTTGAAAGACGAATAATAAGCAATGCCTTTGCCGGGATTCGGACCACGGACCTCTCGAATTCGCGCAGAGCGTGCTGACCACTACACCACGAAGGCATGCGAAGAAAGCGGGAAAATACCTTATAACTTCTCATGAAAATAATAACACCTCTGCCTTTCTCATTCATTTTCCATTTACGGCTTCTGTTCTATTGTATAGAGGTATGGCAAAATGAAATTTTCTTTCATCTGTTTTATCTTTTTAATATTGTGTTTGTTTATTAGCCCAAAGGGCGATAGCCCAGGATTTTCGTTCTATTAATTTCGTTTTGTCATTTTGCGTTGGTTCACTATAAATGTCGGTTCACTTTTCAAATTGTTGCCACCAAATATTAGAGTCCTATGTAACGTTTAAAGAAATTAAATAATGAAGAATCTGCATACATGTATGTAAGTTTCTCGCATTGTGATAAAACAACGGTACCTAGAACCTTCAAATTTTGCATAACATACGTTTCAACCTGAATATAGGCATTTGGAGACCAAATTTGGAATTTGGAATTTGTTTTATTATCTATTTCATATTTTGTAAAACTGTAACGAATTTTTGACTTACAATCTCAACGATTTCAAAGCGAGCAATGGCAACTCTGTACTAAAAGAAAAAAAAGAACTATTTTTATCTCTAACGCGCGAGACTGTGTGTCAGAAATTCTAAAGATAGGTTAGGTTACTCAATTAAGGCAAAGCACACGAGGGCTATCTGCCTAAAGGGAGGGATGCCTTCGTGGAGGACTTTCTAAGGGAAACTGGCTCATATACACGTTACACATGGGGAAAACCAAGAAAACGCCCATGCAGCCAGCCCGTTCGCGGGATTCGAACCTCGGACCGAACAACCAGTGTTCAGCGTCTTTACTGCTCGGCCGCTGGTGGGCCAATTCTAAAGATATGTTCATTTTAGAATTATTTTGCAATATTGCTGTCGAACTGAATTTTATGGTTTAAGTTCGAAGAACACGATGCTTAATAAATAAATGTAACCCACAAAAAGTTAAAAAAACGCCCCTTTGGGTGTAATGTAAAATCTGAAAGCTTTCAGATTTTTTTTATTTAATTATTTACATCGGGTTTGTGTTATGAATTTGGGCACAAAATTCTGTTGTAAAGTTTAAATTATAAGCTATTTTCTCCCTCCTTTCAGCATACATTCGTAGTGTAACTTGGAAGCATGTTCGAAGCTTTTTCGGTAAGTCTGGAGTTCGAATCTGGGAGAGGCACTGCGAATATTTTCAGTTCCTGACATAAACAAATTCTAAAAAATCTTCAGCGGCCCCCGAATTAAAAAGTTGGTGTAGGATAATTCATCATCACCAGAATTTGGCTACTGAGTCCCCTAATCTCCAGTCGCCTTTTAAGAGGGGAAGTATGTAAGTATATCTTCTTCCTTTCCGCATTCCTTGGTGGTGTAAATCACGTTTGATGCGTATTCGGGCGGCCTGGAGTTCGAATCCCAGCGAGGGCATTGCACAGTTTTTTACATTGCTGCATCGATATAACCTGATGACTCTACGAAAATAACCAATCATGTGCAGTCATTTTCTTTCATATTAATGTTTAGGGAAAAAGTTGCGGTTTATGAACATTTACGATGATGAACGGTCTTTAGGAAAGAATTACGTTTGTAAACCGAGGTTTCACATTATACGTCTAGTTCATCTTAAACTGAACTCTGACTGGCAATTTGTGAATATTATAAGTTCGTGAATTTTATAAGTTCACACTCCATTCGCAATTTATAATTAATTGCTTAAGTTTATTTTTTAATTTAACTAAATTTCTTGTTAAACAGAGCTTGAATGTGTGCAAGCTTGAAATTGCTCATACTATTTCACCTTAGTGATGATCCTAAATTAAAGTGCTCCGGTAGTTCGTAATGAAAAGAAAATTAAATTTTAGTGATAAAAATTAAATGTAATGCCAACCAAAAGCCTACTATTCATGTGAATTTTATGCATTTTCTGAAAGCCACATCGAAACTATCATTAGTGTGCACAATTTACAGTAGTACCTTAAATCCTATAGGTATAAGCCGTTTAAATAATTTACAAAATCTTGAGGGGAAAATATATTGCAGTTACAGAATTTTAAATAAATTGCATTTATGTTATGTAAATAATAATAAAAGTTTCTAATTTGTATATATAAGTCAATCTAATAGAAATTTGCTAAAATAAAAAAAAAAAAAAAATGTTGAATAGCAAATGGTCTTCTTATCTGCACGAAAATATAGGTATTCCAAAAATAGGATATACTAAATGCCTAACTTTCAAATTTTTTATCGCTGTAATAAAATTCATGTTTTATAAATTAAAGTTAACATCTGTTTGAATTCCATATCTCTCGAATTATTAAAAAAAGTCAATTTGTTTTGTGAATTTTCAATCGTCTGTTTTTCTATTCTACAAGTTAAATTTATTGATTTATTTAGCACATTTTGGGTAAAATAAAATAATCAAATAATCATTTTTAGTGAAAACATTACAGAATAAGCTTAATTAAGCTTACATAAACAATAAATTTCGAGAGATTGTAAGAGAAATTTAAAAAGCTTTATTTCGATGCCAGCGATTTCAAAATAATACCTGCGGCTGTTTTTCGAGTGTTAGGAAGAGTTATTATTCTAAGTGTTAATTATTTGTCTTTCTGAACTCACAGGCAAAATATTTTTCATTTTGCTCAATTTTGTTCTTAAGATTTCAAAATGTTTCTTTATTCACCAGCGAAAAGTTATTTACGTATCTAATAAATAAACGTTATTCTTAAAAGGAATAATAACATCTGATGTGCATATAAACAAAACACATCTTCATATTTTTAGCCGAAAGGGTGCCCAGGTGGGCTATTAATCTCGAAACGGCATTTTGCGTAGAATCACTTTTCAAAATGTCTCCATCAAATATTATCGCGCTGTTTAGGTTTAAAGAAATCAAATAATAAGGAATCTGCATGAATGTATGTATGTTTCTTGCATTGTGAACAAACAACCATCAAATTTTGAATAACGTAGCTCTCTACCCGAATATGGGCACACGGAAGATCGAATTTTGAATTTGTTTTACTATTCCTTTCATATTTTGTAAATATTAAACGAATTTTTGATTAAAATTCTCAACGATTTCAAAGCGAGCAGTGGCAACACTGCACGGAATAAAACATATTTACCTCCAGCGCGCGAGACTGTCTATCGGAAATTCTAATGATATGCTGTTTTTTAATACTATTTTTAACCCAGCGCCGTTAGCCCAAATGCTCTCGAAGCGATGTACGTTTTAATTTTGAAGTGTTTGTTTTACACACCTGCTGCAAATTCTGTTATAATAATGTCTCGAAATTGGATTTTTTGAGTTTAACATCACAGCAAAGCCATCCTTCTGTACAATGGCAACAGTTTTATTTCCGTATCATGTAATTGTAAAGAAATTTAAAAATGATATAAAATCAGCAGAATTTTCCTTGTATTTAATTTTGTAGCTACAGTTTATATATGATAAAATACAGAACGGTGTAGAAAAAGAAAAGTTTAAAAAGACCATTGGAAAACTTTCGTAGAGTCATTAGGATTTTTTTGAAGCAGGGGACATGAAAATTGAGCAATGCCTTCCCCGGAACTCAAACCGCGGACCTCTCAAATACGCGCCGAGTGTGCTGACTGTTACACCACGAAGGCATGCTAAGAAGGCGGGAGAAATACCTTATAATTTTATCGATTGCATATGTACAAGGGTTTTATTCGTTGTTTGAGGAAGATTAAAAACACTTGGGTTTTTGCATTCCTCTTATAAAAATTGCCATTTGGAAGAGCACTGCGTAATTCTTCCAAATGTTACAGACGTCGAAAGTTCTTTGACTATTGCTTGAAACTGAGAAAAAGATATCTGGAAATATATGCTTCAAATTTTGAAAAAAGTAGTTTTATTGAGGTTAGAGACTGATTTCAATATTTCACTAGAACTTCTTCCGGAGACTCTCACGTCTTCTATAAAATCCTAAGTGAGATGAATCTCTTTAAAGTTGTTACCCGTGACAGCGGTTACGTGGAGTACATGGACATCATGTGATCCATCTCGCAGATGAGAAAGCGGAGTAAAGCTTAAAAGATTTGATTGAATTTAGAAACATAAAAAGTTACATGCCATAATGTTTTGGTATCTTCTTGGAATAATAATCTAAGTCAAGTGTTCAGTTATTTAAGCTTCTGCAAAGCAAATTACGACAGCTAGAAATTCAGCGAGGAAATTTAGGAAATCTTGATTGAACACCAGATTTTTAAAAGAAGAAAATTTAACGTCATTTAAAAAAGTCGGTAATTATGTCCCAAATAAACATAATAATAATTATAGTTAAATATAGCTCAAAACATCTTCTAAGGCCAACTAAAATTATTTCTGATAAAATACAAAACTACACGCCTATTTGTAAATTCGAATTGGTACGCCCCTCTTTCAGGTAACACATAAAACTTTTCGCAGACTTTTTTAGAAAATTTCGCTTTGCTACAAAAAAATATCGTATGCTCGGAAATCATTTATTTAACTGCAGCTATATTTTTGAAAATATTAATGATCATCTGCTAATTGATAGTTTTGTTCTCATGCAAAATGGCACTTTTAAGGAGTCAGTGCTTATGTGCTATGCTTATGTGGTTTTCGAAGAAATTTATTCGTATCTAGTTATTAAAAAACGCTGTGGGAGCCATGGTGCTTCGATATCTAAAGCTATTATATAGAATATTGTCAACAAGAAAGGAAGAAAACATCAAAGTCTGAATAAAAGACGAAAAATTGTCCCAAATAAACATACCCAAGGGAAAAACGGAATGTCAAAATTTTGCAAAGGTAAGATCTCTAATGTTAAAAGCAATTCCGCCATGTCAAAGGACAGTAGAAAATCTTACAAATGCTCACTGTCAGCTGTAAACAAAGTGATTGAATCTGATTTGAATCTTAAAAAGTAAAATAAGTGTAAATCAATAGTTTTTTGCGCTTTGACAGCTGAGGATGATGGTTCGGTAAAAAACCATCGGAACTAGTCCTGTAAAATTTTCAAATACGTATAACGCTGATTTCTGTTGTTTGAGTTCTAGATTAATACGTTTGCTTGTTTTAACTGTATCCACAATAGACAACTCTACACTGTCAAGTAGAATATGCACAGACACATAAATCAACAGACAAAATGAAATATACTTCCTTTTATATCGTTTCATATCTTTCAGTGAAATGTTTCGAATTCAGGATATTAAAAAATTGAATTTTTGCGATCTTTAATAATAAAGCATATTTGAAGCATTATTTTGCAATGATACGCAATATTTATTCTCTTTTTCGTGCAAAGGAAAGATATTGATATCTTAATTTAGTACTTAAAAAACGATACAATAATGCTGTAACTTAATTTCATCATACAATAACAGTTTCTTGATACAGCAGAATAATAAATATCAAATGCGTTGCTCCTTAATGAAGAGGGACACCTGCTTGCCTCCCTCGAAATGCATGCAAACTTTTTGTTAAGACCGAATTTTCCGCAATTTTAAATAAAAATTAAACCTTCTTATCAAAGCACTGAATAAGCACTAACATCAAGTATCGTGCAAGGAGATTCTGAATAGCCATGAGAAAATATAATGAGCATGTTTTGGATGGTGTTTTTCACATTTTAAGATCTATGTTTCCTAGACATTCTTTTTATAAGGTACTGCGGGTTAATTCTTCGGTTTTCATTCATTAAACGTGAGCATACACTGTATAAAAATACACTGTGGAAAATCACATACACTGTATCAGTGTATGTGAGCATACACTGTGTAAAATCGTATACACTGTATCAGCGGAAACGAGGTCATGTATATTGCTGTAGAAAAGTAAAAATAGAAAGTTTTATGTTTTAGTTTAATAACAGTAACCATTTGGTTATTATCTGAAAAAAATTCAAAATGAGAATTGTGGACTAAGATTTTTTTTAAAGTTTTCGTCCTGTTAAATTCAACTACTTTCCTGTGGCAATAGATTAAAGAATTTTAAATGATATGATTAAAGTATGAAACAATATGCATTTTCTAAAAAAAAAATTAGAAATTAAAAAATAGCGCAAAAGAGTGAGAAAGTAATTTTTGGTTATTCAATTAAAGAAAAAAATGTACTAAAAAACTCTGAAAGTAACGGAAAGGAGCTCCTCCAATAAATCACGAATTAGAAAACTGCATTTAGGAAAGAAATTAATTTTTTGCCACTACTGTTATACGTTTTTACCCTTTTTTTTCCCCCCCCCCTTTTTTTTTTTTTTTTTGCTAAAACGAATCGCTTTCTTATAGGTTGACTGATTTTGTATTTTTGCTATCTCTGAAAACGTAAAAGAATAAATAAACACAATTCTTTGCTTGGATAATTACTGCATTTTATGCACAAAAAATCAGCAGACTCGCATTGGAGTGCCGCATATGGGTTGAAGAAATCAGAATGGCTAGTTCCTCCTACCGATCCACTTTTAGTAAAACTTAATGCGATTTTAATGAGGCATCCAATCATTACATAAAAATATACTAAAATTTTATTTTTAGAGAATCATATTTTAAATGTCTTTCCTACCATTAAAATATGGATTTCAAATAAATGTATCCAGTATTTTCCAGTTGAAGATTAACGCTACTTTTACAGACTAGCAGTTCTTATCCTATCGAGTTTAAAATAGTTAAGACTGAATATTGCATTAGCTTTTATTTACAAATAAATTAATCATAAGTCTATTGAAATAGTTCATTACCTTTTTATATCATCATATAAAACTTGTGTAATCTAAACAAAAACTTGAAAAGAAGTTTTGAACAAAAGCTTCGTAAGTTTTCTTTCACAATAAGGTTACGGTCTGTCCGCTATTTCAAAGAAAAATAAATTACTGTGAGGTTGTGAAAAACATTAGGAAAAAATGAGAAAAGCGATATAAGAAAATGAGTAGAAAAGTTAAAAGGGTAAAAGGAGAGCGTGTTAAAATGTGATTGAATCGTAAAGCTTCAACCCTTCATAGAAAACTAAAAAAATCTTTACGACCGCAAAGTACTTCCAGCCCTCATTCCCTAGAAAAAGCTGTTGAACCCAAAGCTTTAAATGCTGGTCATATCTTCCGAAAGGCAAGGAATAGAAATATCTAAAAACCATAGGGATTTTACAACCAAGAAGTTAAGCCCTTAAAAAATCAAAAGAGCCCACAAGAGAACTTAAAATAATTCTGGGGGCTTAATGCAGTTTCTTTGGCATTTTAAAAAGCAGTTCTTTAGAGTCACATTCTCGGCGCTGGGTTGAAAAATACCCAGAGGATTCTTCTGAGGTTTAAATGAAAAAATGAGCTTCTTATATGAAATATTTCAAGAAGCTGTAACGCATGTATTAATGAAAATGAACGTCTGCTGCATGAAGTGCAAAAGACCGAACTGCAAAAACTGTAAATGCAATTCGTCCATTGCTTTATGATTTCATTTTTAAGTAGAACAAAACTGTAATAAACTATATAACTTTACGAAGATTTATTTAGAAGTTTTAGAGTAATTTTTATTAGTTCAACTAATTAGCTTTTTATTTCTTAAAAACTCAAACATAAATACGTATTTTCAGCGCGTTTATTTATAAAGAAGTTACAGACTTTCATTTTTTATGTATGCACAGTTAGTTTTCATATTTAATTAAGAAAACCTACAAAATTTTAATTTAAGGAAACTTATTTTAAATTACATAGTTTATCTTATTTTAGTGGTATTTTATTTTACAGTTTTTCATTAAATTTTGTATTATTGTTTCGGCTTATAAATCTGAAAATCGCCTTAGTTTTCTAGAACAAAAAATTTTACTTTCATTCTGTTAACCGTCTTGTAATTGTGACATACTTATATTGAACTAATAATGAAAAAAAATTCAGTCAAAGACTTAGAACAAGGTAATAAATAGAGCACAGTACAAAAAGGTATATATAAGAAAAAAAAGTATTGCTTATATTGATTTAAAGACACATTAAATATAATTATTTATTCATACTATGAAGTCTTTCATCAGTAAAGCAGCATTTGTTACATTTATGTATTCCTAAACTTTTCCGACGTAACATTCTGCAGTAACCTGCAGTTTTATATACTAATATCCGAATAGCATCCGTACCTTACTCCGATTTTTTTATGTCTTGGCGAAAGCGTTCCTCTTTCTTCTCACATATTATCCTGAAGATTCAATTTAAAAAGTGACATTTCAATTTCAAAAGTGATGTTTTGTGCTCTAATTTTACACTTAGCCATGTATTTAGAGTCCCTGTTATTATCCAAAAAGCAAACTTAACAGTAATATAGGCAGTCTAAACTTTCGTTTAAAATGTAGTCATTTTAGAGATCCTATTCCCTCGTCATTTTAAACAAAATTACAAACGTGTCGGTTGTCATTTTGCTCTTGTATCACATTTAAACATGAAATGTGGGAAAATATTATAGCTCCCCCACGGACCAAGGAGCACATCAAATCACCCGCAAAACATCCGTTTGGGGGACAGTTGTATTTTATAATTATATGTTTTATAATTATAAGTTGTATTTGTATTTTATAAGTTAATAATGATTTTTGAATCTTAATTCTTTTAACTTTCTTAGAAATGTACAGAACTGTCAACAGATAAAGAAATGTTCTCATACTTGTTCCCAACAGGCAAAAGAACGGCTTTAACGGACTGAAATTTCTATATAATTAATATGTGCATTTTATTCGTGGAAAGCACGCATTAACCTTTTTTAGTAAGTGATTAAAATTAAGCTTGTGCAAAATACATTTTATTTTTTTAATAGTTATTTTTATTTTTGAACAAGCCTTTCCTCACATTTCTCGTTTCCCACTTACATTTCCCTACCGAATGAGTTTTTGGGATTACGTTTTATGTAAACGAGGTGAAAAAAAGTATTTAAGTTGAAGTCTCGGTCACTTCATTAGAAGATCTCAGAAGCGCCCAGGACAACGTGTTCTGCCTTCTGTCCACGTTGTTGCTAAAAATCTAATCTTACTACAATTGGGCCGTATTGTTACATGCCTGCTAGTATTCACCGGTACTTTTAAATAAAGTCCAAATCTGTTAGATATTTCTGTGCAGCTGCGGCTGGTTTTATTTATTTAGTATTATATTAGTTTCTTATTTTCTATGTTGAGTTAAAGCCAAGTGGAGGCTTACTGTAAGCCCGAGAAGGTGCCATCTGTCAATTACTTTGCGTTGGAGTAAAGGATAAATTTAATCCTTCTTTGGACTGTTTCCAGAACAGAACTCTGTGATACGTCGCTACACACCTCTTAAGTATTCTAGCTTTAAAGGACAATTAATTTAGCTAACATATTATAAAGCAATTAATTGATAATGCCACTTTTGAATTCAGATTCAAGCAGGACACCAAAAATATCTAAAACTTTCAAAAACTGTTTTTCATGAAAAACTAGGTTTATAAGGTATTTCTCCCTTCTTCTTCGCATGCCTTCGTGGTGTAGTGGTCAGCACTCTCGCCGCGTAACCGAGAGGTTCGTGGTTCGATTCTCGGCGAAGGCGTTGCTCATTTTTCATGGCTCCTGCTTCCAAATAAATAACCTAATGACTCTTACAACTGGCGCCGCAACTAAAAAGGTGGTGGATAATGATTCTTCACCACCGGGATTTGGCAATTGGGTCCCCAAAACCCCAGTCGCCCTTTAAAAGGGGAAGTATATAAGGTGATTCTCCCGCCTTCTTCGCATGCGTTCGTGGTGTGGTGGTGAGAACCTTCGACGCGTAACCGAGAGATCCGTGGTTCGATTTCCGGCGAAGGTGTTGCTCTTTTTTCGTGACTCCTGCTTCCAAATAAATCCTAACGACTGTACAGGTTATTCTTTGCACATGCATCTAACTTAATAAATGAATAAATTACATCTGGTGTATCATTAACTAATTTTTTGTCAATAAAATTAAATTCATTTTATGTAAGCAAAACCTTTTCCCTATTTACGATCCACATGCAATGACTATGTTTATTACTATAGTAAAAACGGTTTATAAAGTATTACAGTATATTTTTAATTTTATTTAAAGTCTAGGCCTGTTAATAACAGTGTACAGTGTCGACTGCTTTCTTAAAACAACCTTTTTTGCCAAGACAGATACAAAACATTGTCTTGCAAATAAAAACAATCAGTGCCATTTAATAACGGCCAAAGTGCAATTAAATGATTTTCTGCATACGTCATTAATTATGCTAGGCCATTTGTTGAATGGTTATGGCAAAGCCACAATGCCAGATCTGATTGCTTATCCAAAGCATATACGAATCATCTCTAAACATCTGGTAGCTTTTCCTTGAAAGTTTTGTTGTGTCGCGAATTCTGTGTTTTTAATTTAAGTGTTTTTAATGATTTAAGTAATCCATTATTTAAGTATTTTATTTGTATTTGTATTTGGTTTTTTTAAGTTTGAAATTGTGAAGAGCGTAATGAATATATATATTTGGAAAGTGTGTACTTAAATTTTTAAGCAATTATTTTTTCCTTCAACGGTCAATTTTAACGCAGAGAGGGGAGCGTCTTCTAACGGAAGTAACATCTGTGGGAAATGCCTTTTTAAGATGACAGTTGCAACATTGAATAATATATCGTGGTTCTCTTGTCTTTGTTACCAAGCTGAAAGTGGACGGTAGCCGGACCTCCCGCGGTGATGTCGCCTTGTTTATGGTCTCGCTGGAAGTTGTAAATTGAATCTTTGCAAGGGCAGTTTTTTGTTGTTTCTTATATTTTTCGCTTGTTAGCAGGGGGGTCGAATGTTTAGTTTCCAGTTTTTCGCAGGTGCTACTGTAGACAATGACTTAATTCTGATTCGTTTGGGGGTTTGAACTTGTCCTATTAAATTATAATGAAAAGTCTCGGATTGGCAAGAATTTAATTTTATGTGTAACTTTGGACCTATAATTGTAGGTGGGAGGAGAAACCGAGTTTTCCTCGGTTGTTGCGCGAGTTTTGAAGAGAGTTTTTTACCAGAGTCTTCGAGAGAGTTTTTGAGTTGAAGATTTAGCAGAGAGGGTCTTTGGCCTGCGGCCAGGCCTACCCGGGCTTGGGTGGCTTGTGCTAGCGTTCTGCGGACGAACTCGGCTTTTAGCTGAGGGGTTTTGCGATGCGGCACTTTTACCCCGGCGGGGGCTCGCGTTTGCGATGCGGCATGATGTGATTAATGGAGAATTTTCTTCTAAGTTGCGAGAAGTAGAACTCAGAGCGAACTCTTCCGAGTTTGAAGCGGGTTTTCCCGTAAAACGGAAGTGTAAGGGCTCGTACCTAAATGAAGCTCTCTGTTCATGAGAAGGAAAGTATCAACGTTCTGTCCCCGGAGATTTCTCCTTCAACTTTAATGTTTTAGAATTTTGATTGCCGGGCTTTTCATCTTTGAAGTTCTGCAAGAGGTCATTTTTCGTGAACTTTTTGAATTTGATTACCATTTGACCAGTTCAATGCGGAATTCATCTGCAGCGGTTTCTCCTTCAACCTTAATGTTTTAGAATTTTGATTGCCAGGCTTTTCATCTTTGAGGTTCTACAAGTGGTCATTTTTCGCGGACTTTATTGTAGCTCATTACCAAGATCCAGTTCAACGGCGGAATTCCTCTGTAGCCTATAGCTTCTTATCATGATGATTCCGAAAGTCAACTGTGAGTTTTTTTTCATAAGATTATATTTTTTTAGTAGTTTAATTTAAACTGTTCTTGCTTAATCTGGGGAGAAAGAGGAAAATTTAGTTGAAAATAAGAAAAATAAAGGGGGGAAGAAGAAGATTGTTTGTGTCTTGGTAGAATTTAAAGTTATTGTCAAAAATAAGAAATTTATGTAAATTGTAATTTCTATAGAAGTTGTTTTAAATGATTAATTTAATGTATTTCAGTATTTCTAAGTAACCGTTATTGTGTAAAAAAAAAAAAAATTGTTATCTTGATAAATGACTCTTGGAGAAATTTAATGTGGAATATTAATTGCATTTGTATGTAAGGGTAGTCTGGCCAGGTCTCCCATAAACTTATCCTAGATAATTAATAAATGAGTTTGATTATATGTTATTACTTGCATTTTTTTTTTTTTGTGTGTATGTAGTTGGTCTGTTCAGTCACTCCATTTGTTTGAGCCGGGAGGCTTTTAAGAAACATGGAGATTTTTTTTGCTTGGGGTTATTGAAAAATGTTCATGCATTTTAGGGTACTCACAACGCGCCCTGTTTTAGCAAATATGTACTAACCACTTATTAATGTTACTTTGAATGTGTTTTAAGATAGAATTTGAAATGACTTTTAGGTGCCAGGAAAGTTAAAACTAGTGCTTGATTTTTAGTAGCGGAACTGATTGATTGGTGTTTGAATACTTCTTCTCTGGGGCTTATGAGGTTTTTGCTATTTAATGAATATGAATTATTCGTGAGTTTAATTTTAAAATGAGTGAATTATAGAAGTGCTTGGTTGAGATTTAGTATTTAGTTTTACCATGTTCCAGAGAAGATTTATTCCAGCTTCCTTTTCAGGTTAAGTTTAGTCAGAAGAATTTGCTTTGCCTTGCTATGTGTGAATTAATTGCTTTAAGAAAAGTTATACTTAATATTATTATGAGTCTAGTCCAAACAACCAGTTCCTTCCTCCCTTTCCAACTAATTCATTTTTGTAAGTTATATTTTTATTTTAGTTTGTCCGGCACCTAGAGAGAGTGAATAAGAGTTAAATTTTAAAAAGTTAAAAGTAAAAAAAAAAGCCCCGTTAAGATTTATAAAGGTTATTTCTCTTTAACAGTTTCATCAGCTTTTTAACACACACCATGCAGTAACATGTATTGCCGTCAGACTAGTCTAAGCTGAAATTTCTTTCATCTGAGGAAACAACAATTACTTATTCATTTAAACCATACTAACCACACCATAGTAGAACTTACCCATTTTAACCTTTATGTCTTTCGATTAGTAGTGATTTTTAACTATATTTTAATGCATTTGATATCTGCTTTTACAGAACTACCATTTGCTTCATTCTTAAGCTGAAGGACACTGAAGAAGCTGTCCGCAGTGCCAAACCATATTTTACTTTCATTAAAAGGAATATTTGTTCTTTTATTTCTGTCCTGTTAGCAGATGTATTTAAAGTCTCGTTGCGATAAATCTGGAAATTTACCAGAACATCTACCTATCAGGTCTTACGAACTTTTGTTTACATTTGCGAATTTCTGAATCTCAACTAAAATGATTAGAAACCATTTGTGAGAAATTGTATCTGTGTTTATTTGGAAAGATTTATTATTTTTTTCATTTGAAAAAAAGTATTTTTCCTGCAAGTAAAATACAGCCTTCGGATACAGGAATAATTCATTTGAGTAAAATAAAATATAAAAAGAATACTGCAGAATTTGGAAATGAAATAGCGACACCTATGCTCAACGCGATGAAGTTTGACTCAGATTTATAAAATGTAATATCATCTAATACTATCAGCAATTGCTTTTAAAAATCTAGAAATTTATTATAAAGTGCAACTGAATAACCATCTCAACAGCATTCTGTCATGCAAAACTCTGAAGATGGTACTGTTGATGGGTAAAAGGAAATTTCGGCGCTTAATTGCATATTTTTAGTGTATACGCATATCTTGATGTTATAATAATTGCGTTGTTACGGATTTAATACTACCATAAGATTTTTGTTGTCGAAGAAAAATTTCATACAGTACAAATGCAGTATTGCAGCTTAGGAGATTGGAAATTTGAAAAAAAATTAATTCCTTTCTAGTTCTAAAACATTTATGTCAAAAACGAGATTATGTAAAGAGCAATCTTAGTAAGTGGTTAGTCTATTCCTTTAGCAAACAGGAAAATCCATGCTATGAATCCTAGTTCACGACCGAGCGAGTGACATTTCGCTGAAGTGAAAGTCGCTGACGAGTGACATTTCGATCCGGGCCTCGAATCACGATGAAAAGGGCTGGCTGCATGGTAACGTGTATACGAGTCAGTCTCTCATAGGAATTCTTCCTCTAAGGCAGCCCTTTGTTGTGTAGCAAATTTTCATGTAACACTTAATTATTTAAGTTTGACTTAAGATTAATTTTCATTATTCTAAATTTATGCTACACAACGTTATTTTATTTAATATCTTGTATTTATATTTGCTTTGGTTTAATTTTAATTAGTGGTTTTGGTACTTTAAGATTTGTACGTCTCTTCCACTGGTTACTCGTAAACGCGTTGAAACAGACAATGGAATTAGGTGCTTTCGTAGGTAATAAACTTGATTTAAAATTACTTAACTTAGGTTGATTCTCATTTAACTTATATCATTGGATGCAGAAAAATTAGCCTTTTAATTTAAGAGTACTTTCAAGTCTCTAGCTTAAACAGTTTTTAAGTTACAGTTAATTATTCAACGAATTTTTGCACTTCGAGTATTTTTTTTGGTTGAGGGGGAAAGGATTGAAAAGCGTCACTTTTGCAGTTGATTTCCAAGCCTTTGCTTAGGAATTTTTGTCCGTTGCCTAGGTTTGCTGGTTTTCCCACGCCTACGTCGAATTCTTGGTTCTTCTTTTGGCGGGCTTGGCGAGATTCGGAATTTTGTTCCAGTTCAACTCCTCGATTTTTGGACGATATTAGCAGGGGTTTGTGTGAGGGGTAGAGTTTCAGTTTATTCACCCTTTTGGCGAGTTTTGGCGATATCTAGTGTCCGGACCTGACAAAAAGCGGGTGCAGGTGGGATTGCGAAGCTGTTGGGACGTTTTCGTTTTTGCATTCGGCTGACAAGAAGATAACTTTCTCGGGCGCCTTGGGCATCTTGTTGCTGCAACAGAAAGGATGAATTTGTTTTTTTAACGGGGGGCTTATGGCTCCTGTCACGTCTTACTCCATGGCTTCGGAAATAGTCCTTCAAAAATGTAAATGAAATAATTCTGCAATAGAAAAGGAAATGAAAGAAAATTATATTTCCATGCTTCAACTACCACAGAAATAATGTCCTTCAAAATGGAAAGTAAATATTTCTTCGTCAATTCTACCATCTGATGAAGACTCAGTCCGCTTCTTCAATTTATAAGAACAGAAAAAATCAATAGCCAAGCAACCTGTGTTCCGACCTGAGTTTCCTGATGGCTCTGAAGTTCGTAATACAGAAGGCTGGATGAAACTTCCAAGTTCCTGCGTACTGGGTATTCTTCGAATGTTCGGTGTCCGCCAAGCTGCCGTCGAACCCCCAAATCTCCAGGTTCACATCTTCCGTCAGTTAAGAAGTTTTTCTTTTTGAACTTTAATGTTAACTTAAATTCTTAAAGATTTTTTTTTCATCCAAAATTCTCTGGTTTAATTATTTCTTGAATTTTTTTAAAGATTCTATTATTATCAGAATTTAACTTTTATTTAAATGTTTGCTGTAAAGAATTTTGAAAGGTAGAAAATTTAAATCTTTAATATTTTTGAAGATTTGCTGATTTAACTGAGATCTGAAGAAATTTGTGAGCAGTCTTAAATTGCTCTAGTTAAAGGTATAATTTTTTTTTCCTCTTATGGTGCAATACTATAGGTACTTAACTCTGTACTTCATTATTTGAATTTTCTCTTGTTCTGGGATAAATAAGGTGTAAGAACCTTACAACTGAAAAATGAAATAGAAAATTTTAATTTGTATCTTAACTCATAAAAATAGTTATTACTTAAACAATAGTATTTGAATTGAAGTGGTTACTGTCTAAGATTGCAGTATTTGTGGAAAATATATAAATGTTTAGCTATTTGTTTTCTAAACTAAATAAGGTAGTTCCCGGGGACTAGTATAATTTTATGTTAGTAAATTTGTTTGATATCAGTGTTTTAAGGAAAGTAATAAACTAAGTTAGTATTATTGATTTTATGTGTTTACTTGAATTTCTGATTACACAACATGGTTTCACCAGTAGCAAGGCTCTTCGGGTTGTTGAAACGAAATTTAAAAGGGTACAAACACAACGCAATTCATATTTGTTTAAACTACTAGTATTTTACAGCTTAGTATATAACACCTTCCCTTAGGCAGATAGTCTTGGAGTCCTTTGCCGTAATTAAATAATCGAAACCAAACCAAATATGATATGAAATTTGGCGAGGGCATAACTGAATTTCTTCTTATGTACCGCGGCTTCGAGAATTTTTAATAACTTCTCCATATGTAGTACAAAATAACTTGTCACCATCTAGATCTCATCGATTTGGTCTCTTGCCTTTTAACTGTCGCCTTTTAAGTAGATGAGAATATAAGGAAATCACTACATCTCCACTTCGTGCCTTGGGATATAGGTAGTTAGACCGTCCAGCTAACAGTAGAAGACTCGTAGCTTTGAACCAACAAAAGGATTGACGATTTTTCAAGTTCCTTTACTCCCTGACAGTCTTAATAGTTTTTTTCCACAGTAGCTAAAAACAAATTTAAAAAAAAAATAGATGCAAAAAAGTGAAAGCAAAAAACAAAAAGTAAAAGCTTTCAGATTTTATATTACTCACAAAAGGCGTTTTTTTTCATTTGCAGACACATACACCTTTCGAAAGCAATTGGGCTAACGCCATTTAGGTCTAAAAATTAACGTATCTTTAGAACTTCCAACAGATATTCTCGCGTGCTGGAGATAAAAATTATTTATTCCATATAAAAAAAAATCTGAAAGGATTCAGATTTTAGATTACGTCCAAAGGGATCTTGCTTAATAATATAATAACTTGCCGAACGAAACAAACATTAAACTAAACCCAATACGAACACAAAAACCAACCCAATATAATTCCAATAGTCAACCCAATACAATTCCATTAATCCATCCAGTACAGACCCAATAACCAACACAGTACAATTCCAAAAATTCTAATAGCCAACCCAATGCAACTTCATTTACCAACAAAGAAACATAAGCACTAAATTGAAAAGTGAATCGGACATTTTTGTGAAACGACGCAAAACGCCCAAACGAAAGTAATAGTCCTTCGGGACTACATCCCTTTGGACTAACAATGTTGCCACTGCTCGCTTTGAAACTGTTCAGTTTTTTAATAAAAATTTCGTTAACGTTTTACAAAATGTGAAATAGGCAATAAAACAAATTCGAAATACCAAATTCGGGCTTCCAGGTGACCATGTTCTGATGGAACATGGTCACCTGGAATTATTCAAAATTATTATTCAAAATTGGATGACTCTAGGCACCGCTGTTTTTCACAAAACGAGAAACATACATTGATTCATAGAAATTGTTCATCATTTAATTTCTTTAAATATAAAACAGGGCGATAACATTTGGTGGCGACATTTTGAAAAGTGGTGGAACGCTTTGAGTGTTTCAAAGCAAAAATCCGTTTCAAGACTACTAGTTCTTCTGGGCTAACGCCCCTTTGGGCTAATAAATAATTAGTCAAATAGGTTATAAGGTATTTCTCCTACTTTCCTTGCATGCCTTTGTGGTGTAGTGGTCATCACACTGTAGCAAGTAGATATAATAGATAAAAAGGTAGATTATATATCTAATATATAATGGATGTAGATAGCTAATAAAAAAAATCTAAAAGTTTTCAGATTTTATATTATACTCAAAGGGGCCTTCTTTTAACGTTTTGTGTGTTACCTTTATTTATTAAATACCATGCTCTTCACACTTAAACCATAAAATTTAATTCAACAGCAATATCAAAAAATAATTTAAGCAGAACATATGTTTAGAATTTCCGATACACAGTCTCGCACGCTGGAGATAATGTTTTTTTTCATACAGTGTTACCGTTGCTTCTTTTGAAATCGTTGAGTTTCTTAATCGAAAACAACTTATAAACATTTTATAAAATATGATATAGATAATAAAAGAAATTCCAAATTCCAAATTATGGCTTTCAGATGCCCATTCGATGGAGGATTTTGATTTCAAAATTTGATGGTTCTAGGTCCTGTTGTTTTATCATAATGCGAGAAATATACATGCATTTATGCTGATTCTTCATTATTTAATTTCTTTAAATGTAACACAGGGTGATAATATTTGTTGGAACAGAAAGTTAAATTTTTCAACGCAAAATGCCAAAATGAAATTAATAGCCCTTCTAGGCAAACACCTTGTGGATAAAAACAAAGTGTGGCTTATCGAGAATCGATCAGAGTTTGTCAGAGAAAAGCGCAGATGTTATGAGTTTATACGCCATGCTTACTGCCGCTAAATCGCATTTTCACGAAAGACATTTTCACAATAAACGGGCACGCACGCACGCACGCACGCGCGCACGCGCGCACGCACGCACGCACGCACGCACGCACGCGCGCACGCGCGCACGCACGCACGCACGCACGCACGCACGCACGCACGCACGCACGCACGCACCCACGCACGCACGCAC
>KK122050.1:121477-157732 GCA_000611955.2 Stegodyphus mimosarum | reverse complement strand
ACACACACACACACACACACACAGAGGGGTGGTTATAGGTCATAAAGAAACTTTGCCAACATCTGCATTTCTAGTGTCCGTTCCGGTTAACCGCTCGAGATGACATTGCAAATATAGTAGTTATTCGGAGGTATGCGCTTAAAATTCTGTGAATGGCAACACAGAGGCTCTCAGGGTTACGGTTATTGTTACAGAAAAGCATGCGAAAACCATAAATAGCGTTGGAACGTACCGATACGTTCAAAAACTTACGTGTAATGCATACACAAAAAAGAGTTCTGGAAACCGGCTAACATATATATTAATAGTGCCAATACTAGGCCAACATACATATATATTAATAGGGAGATTATGCACCCAGATGGCCATTCGATGGAGGATTACGTATTCAAAATTTAATGGCTCTAGGTACAGTTGTTTTATCTCAATTCGATAAACATACATGCATTTTTCCAGATTCTTCATTATTTAATTTCTTGAAATATAACACAGGGCGATAATATTTGGTGAAACGAACATTTCGAGTTTTCAACTCAAAATGCCAAAACAAAATTAATAGCCGTTCTGGGCTAACGCTCTTTGGATTAATAAAGTGAAAAAAAGTCTGAAAGCTTTCAGATTTTATATTATGTCCAAAGGGGCGTTTTTTTTTTCATTTACGCATACATACACATTTCTAGAGCATTTGGGCTAATATCCCTTTGAGCTAAAAATATTTAAAAACCGCATATCTTTAGTATTTCCAGTACACAGTTACACGCGCTGGAGAGAAAGTTTTTTTTTTCGTAGTGTTGATATTGCTCGCTTGGAAATGTTAAATTTGTTAATCAAAAAATAGTTAGTGCTTTACAAAATATGAAACAGACAATAATACAAACTCGAAATTCCAAATTAGGGTTTCCAACTGCTCGTGGAACGGTGGAGGACGACAATATTCAAAATTTGATGGTTTTAGGAACCGTTTTTTTTTACAGTGCGATAAATATACATACCTGCATACATATTCTTCATTATTTAATTTCTTTAAATATAACACAAGGCGGTGGCAGCAATATGAAAAGCGATGCAACGCTTTGCGCGATTCAATGCCAAATGGTGTTTCGAGACTAATAACCTTTCTGGGCTAAAGCCCCTTTTGGCTAATGAAAGAAATAAAAAATTGAAAAAGGATTTTTTCTTTAGTTACTTGAGAAGTATATTTGGCTTCATACATTTGGTTTTTAGTTAAAGAATTTTAGAAGGAGAAGGAAAGAGAGTAAGTATTTCGCCTATTTATACCATTACAATAATATTCAAAAATAAATACTTCAGTCTAGGTCAAATACACAAAAAATATTAATCATTATAAAAGGATAAATATAGATATTTTATACAAAACAAAACCAAAATTAAATTTATTAGGTTCATTCTTTGACTTACACCAGTATATATTGGAACATTCTTAGATTTAGAGCCTCGAACTGGGCGTGTTACAAGACGATGCTATTTCTCCATTACATGCATTTTTGATATGGTTGCCTCTCTTTTAAAAGTGGACGTGACCTCATTGTTTGTAAACACGTGACTTCCGGATGATCGTACGAACTGACGAGGCATATATTTTATTCATATAATGTAAGATACTATGTTTGATGGACTTTTTTTTCTTTTATGAGAATGTTTTTGGTTTTATGGCAACAAATGTTTCCTCTTTAAATTGTTTTATAACATTCTGTTACTTTAATGGATGAAATAGTAAATGTCGAAAGTTCAGTTTTTAATTTACAATCGCGCGATCTTCATCACAGAAATGGAATGAATAATAATAACATTTTTTTTAAATTACGTAAAAAATATCCGTACATTTATTATTATATGCTTCCACTTAGTTTTATGGTCAGAATAATTTTTCATTAGTATTTATAGTTTCAAACAATTCATGTTCAGAAAATTAATGACTACTAAATTTCTTCATAAACGAACTTAGTTAAGTAGAGTCATAGAAAAATTATAAAGTTTTGATAATACGTGCGAATTTCCATTAATAATTAGTTATTATTCATCTTATTGAATAATTTTCTTGTCAACATTCAATAATAGTTTAATGACTAAGTATTATAATGTATTTCTCCCGCCTTTCTGCGTCCTTCTCTGGGGTAATTCGAAATAGATCTGACTCGTAACCGGGAGGACTGGTGTTCGAGCCCCGACAAAGGCACTGCGGATATATTCAGTTTCATGATATTGAAAAATTCTAAAAAGATTTTACACAATGGCGCCCGAAATGAAAGATGCTGCGCAATGATTCGTCACCTTCGGGATTTGGCATTTAGGTTCCCTGATTCCCACCCGCTCTTTAAAGAGATAAGATACATAAGATATTTTCTCCTTCCTTTCAACGGAGTAACTGGAAGCACGCCTGAAGTTCAATTGAGAGTTCCGGAGCTCGAATTTCGGCAAGGGCAATGCACATTTTTCATGTCTTCTGCGTCGAAAAACGCAATAACTCTACAAAAGAAATACGCTGTAGTTAAAAAATTAGTTTCCTCAGAAATTTGTATTTTGTAAAGTGTATTTCTCAAACCATTTTACGAGGTTGGAAACTATTGATATTTCCTACAGCTTAGTGGAGAGCATATGTGTATATGTATATATACTCTCTTTCTCTCTGTTTCTATATGTATGTGTGTCTGTGTGTGTGTGTGTGTGTAAGATATGATAAAATACAATGGCTGCTTTGGGAAATAATTGGCGACCTCATAATTAGCTACTCTAGATTTGGTGTTCTCCCCCTAAACTCATCTGTTCTCCCAAAATTCGAGATCTTTCCATGTTGCATAACGCTCCTTGAAAAATGGAACTAAAACCGAAAATTAACCACTCACAGATTGCTCACTCACACTCTATGCACCTATCTAGTATAAATAGCTACTAACTGCGTAATCTCCTTTATTTTCGCCTATTTGCCTGCTGACATCGTGTCGTTTAGCCTCTGCTAGCTATTCGCCATTATTTGAAATGTTATTGCATATCTAAACTTATGAGGCGTTTAGCACTCCTAATCTTCTATCAATTATAAAAGTATCTGCTAAGAATTTCGTCATCCAAAAATAAATGATGTTTATTATCAAGCTGGTCGTGCTTCTTCTAAAATACCGTCGGATTATTCCACTATGACGCAATTTCCGACCATCTACGCAGCAGTATGGCCATGACTAGAAGGTTATTGTTTTCATCCTCCGCCAAAAGTAAACCATTACATATATGTAAGTACACTACGTACGTGTATGCCTTGAACATTCTTTGAACTAAATACTATAACTTTTCTCATTCATTTAACTGAAGCGAATTAATACTTAATTTGAACTCAAACTGGCGGTACTTAGGATTCATAATCCAGGTAATTCGATTTTTTTTTCCTAATTTTTCATTTTTACTTCTACAACAGATTTAGGAATTAGGAATAAATAGGAATAATTAGGAAACAGAAGTTTCCTAATTATTTTTATTGAGTTTAATCAGTTTTAAATTCGTAGTTTATCTAAATGCATTACTTAACACATTTTAAGCTTTGCTATACAGGCGTCTTTATAATTTTCCATTCCAAAATATTTTTTGCTCTTGAGTTACTTGTTCTTATTTTAGGAACTAATTTCTCTATTTTTTTCATTTCTACTTTTTTATTTTCAGATCAAATTTTCATTTGTGTCTTTTATTTCTGCATATGCTGGATTACTTCTGCTTTACATATTTTTTTACCCTTTCCATACAAATTGAAAAGTTTTATTAGAATTTTAGCCAAAAGGCGTTAGGCCAAAGGGAACTTTAGCCAAAGGATTTGCCCTTCTGGGCTTTATTAATTTATTTTTGGTACTTTCTGTCGAATTACTATAAACGACGTATCACTTTTCAAATTGTTGCCACCAATTGTTAGAGCCATACATTATAATTAAAGAAATTAAATAATGAAGCATCTGCATAACTGTATATATGTTTCTCGCATTATGATAAAACAACGGTACCTAGAGCCATCAAACTTTTAATAATGTAATCCTTGGATATGGGCATCTGGAAGCCCTAGTTTGGAATTTGTTTTATTATCTATTTCATATTTTGTTAAACTTTGGCGAATTTTTGATGAACAAACTCAAACGATTTAAAAGTGAGAAATGGCAACATTGTGCGGGAAAAAAAGTTATCTCCAGCGTGCGAGATTGTATGTCGGAAATTTAATGACATGCTCTTTTTAAATTATTTTGTGATATTGCTGTTGAATGGAATTTTATGGTTTAAGTGCTAAGAACATGATATTTAATAAATACATTTAACACACAAAACGTTAAAAAAGCTCCTTTAGGAGTAATATAAAATTTTCAAATTTTCAGACTTTATTTTTTTATTTTTTGAAGTATTTTTTTGGCTTGTTTATGCATTCGGGTGTATCTTTTCAATATTTGCATATAGGTTTATCTTTTTTTTTATCTTTTTTTTTAACTTTTTGGAATTAAAACATTTGCATGTGATTTTGCTTTTCCAAGTGCTGGTTTATTTTTTTTGAAGTATTTTTCGACTCGACGTATCAAAATATTTTTTACTTAGTCTACTATTTACTAATCTTTTTGAATTTGTTTTTGATACTATAACTTTTGCACTTCTTAGTTCTGCCTGTAGGAATTGTACTGGTAGAGACACATATTATTTTGATTGTTTTTCTAAGATTATTTTTAGATTTTAAACTTTAACTTGCGACGGTATTATCTCAGAAACAGGTTATTTTATTTATTTATTTATTTATTTATTTACGCTAATCTCCTTATAACGATGTAGTGAAAGATGTAAATATAATTATTCTTAATTTTCTCATGCTTTGCTCCTCTTATTTCTTAAGTTTTTCTACTGTGCTTCTGTTTCTTTTTTTTTCTTGGTATTTACATGTAGTTTATTCCGAATTGAATGTGGTTGGACAAATTAACTTTTTTTTAAAATTTTATTTCATTTTGAATTATAGATATACAATATATATGTACTATACGTACAGTACAAATATATGAGATGGAAGCTTCTATTTATTATTTTCATTCAGTTTTGAATAAAATTAAAATATCTAATTTCAAAAATCCATGTTAAGATGTACCTTATCGTCAATTTAGGGGAGGATGAAAAAGATGTCAAATTTTACTTTACTGAGATAGAAATTGCTAAAATTTTAATTAATGAATGAAAGTATAAATGCAAGAAGTTTAAAATTAATTACATGAAAATATTATCCAATACTAATTTCAACAGAAAATTAAAATTTAATAGTAAATCCAATTTATATTGTTCAATAACAATTTCATTAAAGCGTTAAAAGTCTTAATTCATGAAAGACTAAAAGATAGTTCCTTTAAACACATAATAACGGAAGAAAGCCAAATTATGTTAAATTTTTTATTTAATAATATGATTATAAAATATTATTTTATAGCTATAATAAAAGTATTATCTTATCATTAATAATATATCAATGCAGTTTGCGAGCACAAATTTTTTTTATCGCTAATTAATATTTGACTTAGGCTGTAGGAGACAAATGTCACATGAAATTAATTTTGTATTTGATTTAGATGTGTGTCGCTATCATACATATATGTGGGTGTAATAGATATAAATTTTAGAAGTACTGATTTAAGAACACTGAGACCTAGGAACGCTGAAATACTGATGGCGCAGTACGTAGGTAGCAAAGAACGTACATCCATATTGAAGAGGAAGAATACTGATTACGTGGGATGCTAAAATGTTGAATCTGTATTGACTAGGAAATTTGGCAGTCGAGGCGGATTAAATTTCATTTTTACTGACATCTGTGGCCACAGTTTATTTGGCACCCTAAACGTGCCTATTCGAGAGCATTTAAAATTTTGATACTGTTGATAGAAAGAGAGCATAACGAAATAGCGTCTTTATAGGAAGAAAGGTAGAAGCTAAAGTGCGCAATTATCCAATATGGACGCTCACCAAGAGAAAGTTTTGGTTTCGGGTTGTTTATTAAGAGAAAGGGTTTTGTTCTCGAAATTTTGAGTTTAGATTCTGAATTAGCTACGTCAGAAACATACTATTTTTAGAATACGTAAAGGAAATATTCAGATTAAAAATGATGAATTATGAGACTACTATTAAATTAAATTACTGATTTTTGTATTTTTTACTTTATATATATATACTAAATATATATATATATATACTAAATATAATATTTTCGGCCTATGTTTAGAATAATGGTGCTATATTTTTGTTTTTCATAACACTTAAGAGCATTCATATTACATAAGGGAAGGAAATTTTCAATTATTATAATGATAAATTCATTTGTGGAGTTTTTTTTTATCATTGTAATATTCTTAATCTAACCTAACTGTAGCGTTACTATTATAGTAACTAAAATTTGCTCTTTAAGGTCATCTTTCATCAAATCTTTATCCGAGAAAAGAATTGCAGAAATACTACAACAGAATTTTCTCGACTTATTTTTGATTGCTGAAAAAATATTATGCTTTAAAGAAAAATATACTGATGAAATGTCATACAAAAAACAAATCATAAAGAAATCACAACGGAATCAAGTACAGTTCAAGCACTGTAAAACTACCCTCTACTTTTTCGGCAAAATATAATACTAGCTAATAAAGCTAATAATATAAATAGCAGTTGATTCATTTATATAATCTGACACGAAATATGTAATGTATTTCAATCTTAGTGCCAAGTTAGTTAAACATTCTCAATTTTAATTATCGATTAGCTGCTAAACAGCCGAGTAAGCAATAAAAAAGGGTATAAATCAAGCTTTCTAATCTTACACTATGGAAGCCGCAAATTAACAAAATTCAGTCTTGACTGACATTGTCTGACTTCAGAGAAAAAACAAACTTTGTTTCTGGAAGGAAATTGACATGCATCTCATTTATTTCCTACGATTAGACACTGAATTTATATATCTCCCAAATTAAGCTAAAAGAAGATGAGATAAAACCGATTAGCTAAGGAAGCACTTCCATGAGCATGTTTATCTTTTACCAAAAAAAGATGCCCCTTTTGAGACTAATGAGCTTAGAAATTAATCTAATTTATATAAATTTGATCGATGCTTGCACTCACTGCCATTTAAGCAGCTCTATTTGTTCTCCATGTCAGTCACACCAAAATTATTCATTCAGAGTATGAAGTATAGGACCTGAATAGAGCAGGGAAAAAAAGGCTTTAAATTACAAGCATTGAATGGAAAATATCGTTCAAATAATTATTGATAATTCTATTTTATGTTTGAATAATTCAACGTATTAAATAAAGTTATTTATTAAGATAGCGTTAAGAAGGATGTATACCGTACAAAATTAGAAACTTGTCAATTCAGAACGGTATCTATCCTATTTGTATTCTATTAAATTATTGATAAAGGTGATAAAGTTGTCAGCTCACGTCTATCAGATTGAATCATCTGAATTTCATCGATAAATAGATATAGTTCGAAATAAACCCCACGCCGCCAAAATGAGAATGCTATCCCAGTGGGAATTATCGGAGGGAATAAAAAGGAATAAAAATATCCAAATAAATATAGAAAAATAAAAATATAGATATATCAAACAGCATAACGAATTTACACGGATATGTTTTGCAGTGTTTCACAGCACCACTGCAAATTCCATTCTATGTAAAAATTTTTATGCTATTTTATGTATGTTTTATTTCTTTTTTTTTCTTCCATCTGGTTAAGCGCCATGTAATTGCTTGGAGGAGGAGATCAAACTTCATTTAACATTCAGTTTCCTATATCGCCAGCTAACTTTTAAAAAGGAATATACTATAAATAAATATACATTTATAAGCACATTAAAAGGTAATGTAATGTAATATACGAGTGTGCTGCAAGCCTCCGGGCTGTTTAATAATTGGCTTCATCGTTAATGCAGCACACCCATCACAGATAAAGACAAAAATACGATTAAAAACAGCAAACCAGAATTCTCAATATTGTTACATTGTCATTTATAAAGCAGATTAAAAAATAACTATCTAGTTCTTTTTTTTAATCAAATCATTCTGTAGCTAAGTTCTGTAGTTAAGTTAAAGTAAGTTAGTCTTTTTGTAAACGAAACTTAAAATTAAAATTTAAACTACGTATTTAATTTTAATAATATATAAAGTTGAAATAGATTGTTCGTTCAATTTGAATCGTATCTGAAGTTGTAAATCTCTTATGCGAATATGAGTAAAACATGTTGTGAACTCTTTTGAGAGATGGTTAGTGTTAAGGTTACTGTGTAGGATAATGGCAAAATGGTTGCAAATTGTAGTTTCCTCTTCAAAACTAACGATATGTCCGTAGCTTTAAAATATCTCATGTATTACTTTATTATGGATCTTCAATCAATTCATTCAAAGCATCCATCAGGTTTCTAGTATAGATTTGATGTATATTTTGGTTGCGTTCAGCTGAAATATATGCTTGTCTGTTTTGTATTTTTGACGGCACAGAATAAATATTTTTATCTTATAAATTCCTGAAATTTTTTGCGAATTAGAGCGTAATGTTTACTATGCTCACGGAGATATAAAGCTTTTAAATACTTAAATATGATGTAGTATAAAGGTTAATATTATGCAAAATTATTTTCTTATTAATTACTAATTAGTCGGACTACAAGTAACTCTATTCAGTGGGAAATTAATTAAAAGCAAAAAATTCTAATTGCTTTACTGTTCATACGTAAAAAAAAGATATCTCAGGAAATGTAATCAAACAAAAAAGCATTTACAAATGTTTTCATACTACAATACTTTCTCTCACAGTTCTCTTCCTTTTTAGTGTCCATTTTTCTATGAGAGATATGTACAAAAAAATTGTCATTAACTATGAAAGAACTGGCCCATAAATTTTTACTTTTTTAATAATCTCCCAATTAAGTTCAGGCATTATTTTGCATTGAATAGAAGTTTACAAGAGTTTCGAGCAAAGTATTCAGTGAAGGGATAAATTGCCTCGGTAAAGAAGAAATTCGAGCTTCCGCCGTGATGCTTTAAACTCCCCGTATTACCCGGAACAAGGTTCGTCGACGTAATTATCCAATCGACGCTACTCCTGACGGAAGAGAAAAATAGGCTCGTAAAATTAAATTCAGGTTCTCTCCTGTTCTGAGTTTCCAAGAACTTGCATTTGGAGATGTTCTTTTTTATTTAAAAAAAAATATACTGGTCTACGATGCAATCTTACAGACATATGTTACCGGTAAATTACTTTCCCCATTTAAATGTTGTACCTTAAACTAATCTGCATGTTAAATTGTTTCGCCAACGAGCGTTAATGATTTTTCATAGTTTCAATGATCAAAAACATAGTGCCAAATGTGTGTTAGTACAAAAACTTGAGGAATAAATTACTTAGAAATAATTTTTAAATTTCATGAAATATTTAGTACATAGGAAGTAAATAAATATATTTTTCTATTCCAGCAACACCTCTAGAATAACATAATAATCAAGAAGATAATATTCTAAAATAAACAAAACAATACCAGTGATTACAGTAATTAATACATAATACTATCTATATGTAAGGCTTTATTGCACAATTGTAGATTAATTGCTCTACCCGGTCTGCACGGTATAGTTATAGAGTTTGACTTGCTTTGGGAGAATAAACTTCTAACAGACTGTCAGTTGGGATTATCAAATTCCTAACAGACGTTAAGCGAATTATCGCTGTTCCTGAAATGAACTACAGAGCCTTGAAAAGATTTAAAACAAAACTTTTTATTTGACAGAACTAAGAACATAAACATATCTCTCGTACTTACAGGATCTAGTCTTTATCAGCAAAAAACTCAACCGAGTGCGATTTCAAATCATTGTTATTACTGAAATTTTGACCATTTAAGAAGTTTTGTAAGCTTCGAAATAAATGATAATCCGATGTGCAAGGTCGGGGCTATATCAGAGATGGAACATCACTTTTCAACCAAGCTACGATAATTTCGTACGTGTTGCTAAAATTTAACAAGGCTTCGCGCTGTCGTGGCGGAACACTATTCCATTGCGATTTGACAATTCTAGCCTTCAAATTTCTCTTAGACTCTTTCCTCCAGTTTCATAACCTGTTGACAGTAAACATCTGAGTTGATTGTTTCTTTGCCTGAAAGCAGCTACACTTTCGTAATCCTACCAATTTGACAGTATGATCGTTTTCATCACCAGTGATAATTCGTTTCAAGAAAGGGCCGATTGCATAATTATTTAAATACGTACTTCAAATATTCATTTGTTTTGTTAAGTGAATTTCTTTTAATTCATGCGGAATCAAAATATCGAGCTTCTTAACAAGTCTAAGACATCTTATGTGATTTCCAATTGTTAGATGTGATACATTTGACCTTTTTGCAATCTTTTAACGATTTGTTTCAGTTAGGGCTTTAATTTTGTCATTATCAACTTCAGAAGGTCGGCCAGAACGTTAATGATCTTCAAGTGAAAAATCTGCAGAACGAAATTTGTTTGGATATGTATTTAATATTTGCATCTCTTTTTTTTTGTTTTATTTATTTTCTCGGCATTTAATTCTATGTCATCATTAATATGATAATTTTGTTACTAGCAGCATGTTTTGTTTTACTGTTTAATTTGTGTAAATGGCAACAATATTATAGTTTTTTACGTTTACTCTTTCAGGTATGGAATAGTTTTTCTAAGCCGAACTTTGCTGCAGGCATTTTTCTGTTAAATAAAATTTCATGTTTTTAGAACGTTAATAAAGTTTGTCTTTTTAATATGAGGCAATTATCAAAATTCTTTAAGCCAATTCTGACACATCTGTTAGGCAAAACACAGCATAAACTTCACATTTCTTTTTGTCAGCCTCAGTTGTTTTATTGTCTTAATAAAAATAAATAAATAATAAAAAAACTAAAATAGGTCGAAAATGATTATTTTGTCCTCCCATCTTAAAACCGACCCTAAACTATTAGTTGTAAATAAAAATATACGGAATATGTTTTCTACGGTAACCTAGAATCAGCTTTTCAAATCTCAAAAGAATAAAAATTGTAAATTTGACAGAAGAATAATCAATCGAACTTAACGCTATTTATCTGTGCAAACCGAAATTACTTTCTTCTCAATCCAATATTTAAGATAATTACATCTAATAAAGCATTCCGCACTTTCAGTGAAGTATATCATTCATTGCAGTCAAGCGTCATATCCCAATCTAATTTATTAATTACACTTTCTGCTCTCTACAGACTCATTAGCGAATGAGAACATAAGACCTCTGAAAGCTGGTAGTTGAACCCATATTTAAATAAGAGTGTGAGATTTAAATAAGGTGCTGCATGAATCCTTTTGAGGTTTGCCCATGTGTAATATGAGCAAGAGTAATTTCCTCTTGGAAAGTCCTCCACGCAGGCTTACGTTTCTTTAGGTATGTGGCCTCATCCTCTGCTTTGTCCCAATTTATCAAATTCAGTCTAGTCCATTCGTTGCATCTATTATTGAGCTTGAAGTGCCTGTCTGAGCAAATTCTGAACAAGAATGATGTATATCTGAAGAATATGTTAAAAGAGGTTAGTGTCTTTGACGGCCGTCTCAAAGAGCTCGGGTTCGAATCCCGAAGAAGGCATGGATGTTTGTAAATATATAGCGTCCGTGCGGCATAGGGGCACTCTAATATGCGGCGAGCCGAAAGTCCTTTCGAGAGGTTTATGGTAGGCGGAGAAGGTGGAAGACCCTTGACCCATTCCTCCGGGTTGCTCTCCATCAAAATCGGGGGCGGAACTGAGCTAAATTGCAAGGTCACCTGTAAGGTGCTCAAGGCTGTTGCCAACGACGGGTGTATCTTCCGCTCCTTGCCACGAGACATTTCGTGGGCTTGGGCTGACTATAGGTCAAACAAGTGAGCATTAGTCAACAACAACAATATTTCAAAAGAAACCAAGTTAAATTTATATTGCGTAAGTAAGAAATCAAGTAACTCCTTTGAAATAGCCATTTATTGTAACTCTGGAATTACTTTTGAATTAACTATGTCTTTTTGATGATTAAATTTAATTTGGTACATCGCCTCTGTATTCCAAAAATACTAATCTTTTTATGCACTGCGCCGTTTCGAGACTAATTCAGGTCATATGACTCTACGTAACAGTGATGAGGTAATTGGAACTAAAACTCAAACAGCCAATAATAATTTTAGATCAGTATTAATTATCCAGTCAAATGGGTTCAAAACCAAAACTAGATAATCCTGAATTCAACTGCACTTGGTTTCTACATTTTGGGCCTAGCTAGACTGCTGCCTGTTGCTCTCGTCTTGCTGCAAAGCTGTCATAGGCACAAGTAGTGTGCTTGGGTCTTTCGCCGTCGCTATTTCATTGTGGCCGTTTCGCCGACGGAATGGTTTGCCATCGGGACGTTTCGTTGTCAAGGCATATTTTTCTTCACATGACTATACTATATGTTGCCGTATTACACTCGTATTAAATTTATTTAGTTTAATAATCCTGTTTACCTTTTGTATACGTAATAATGGTGCTTGTAATATATATAGTTGTTTACAAATATGGATATAAAGAAATTAAACATAGTTAGTTAGAAAATTAATGTTAGTATCAAAGAGACCTGGGGCTAAACCTCTGATATAACAGAAGTTATATTATCGATTTTAAAATTATGCAGGTACAGTATTTACAAGAATCGTCAAAATTTCTTGAAATTTTAATCGGCTAGTTTAAAGAAATCACTAAATGTAAGCAGGAAACTGACAATGTCTTTATTGTAACGCTATTATATGCATACAATTAATGCATCCTAATTATCATACTGAGAAAACCATTCCAAATAAATTTTCTTTCGGGAAAAAAGTTATTAATTCTAGGTAATATTTTAGGAATTCTAGAACATGTGTTTAATTGCAAAAGGTGTTTTTTCTTTTAAAATTTAAGAGAGCCAGAGGTATACAATAGGTAAACAAAATTATCAAACTAAATCGACTTAATATAACACAGCAAGATACAATACAGTCATGTAAAGAAAAATATGTATTGACAGCGGAATGTCCTGACAGCTAAACGTCCCGACGGCAAAACGGTCACGGCGAAGAGTCCCATTCCCGTCATATTGCTTGTGTCATATTGCTTGTGACCACAGCACCACAACATGTTTAGTCCAAAGGGTCTTTGTCCCTGAAGAACTATTGTTTCCGTTTCATCATTTTGCGTCGGAAGCATTAAATGTCTGTTCACTTTTCAAACTGTTGCCACCAAATATTGCAGCCCTGTATTATATTTAAAGACCTTTTTCGAGATTCTAAATAACAAGGACCCTCACTAGTAATTTCCCGTAAACGAACCATCTTAACTATCTCATCGCCTTTGTATATAGATATGTATATAGAAACTCAGATAATATACTCAAATAAAATGGATGATTCAGATGGGATTATTATATGCTCACGTAAAGTTTCGGTTTACCTTCATCTGAATTAAATTTGACGAAGCTCCGTGCCAGTAACTGCTTTCTGGAAATCTTTTATACAGATTCACAGGTTTTCTAAGTTCGTATTTTATCTGAGATTAGTAAAGTTTCTATGATTGTTTTCAGGATTATGAAATATCAGCACCATTTTGGTATTCGCTAGCTATGTCCGCTTTCGAAATGAAGTAGTCATAATGATTGAAGTCGCAGAACTGAAGACTTTGCCCTTCCATGCTCTCACCCGCTTTCGATCCCCCTACCAAATCATTAGCAAAACTCCCCAAACGTATCCCTACCCCTCCCGCATCCAAAAGATTTTTTCCACTGGCATTTTACACTTTTGCCCGAATAGTTCTCCCTGCCCCATTTGCCTGGGTATAAGCCCTTTTTAGTGCCTCTAATGGGCCAGTGAAAAGCACAGACACGAGACAGAGTAGATGAGCTTCTATAGTTTAATGTGCCAAGTGTTAAAGAAAAACTCGTTTTAAAAAATTCGCATTTGTCATATAAAAACTTTTGCCAAATGGTGAATAATTCCAGTGTTTAGCAAATGCACTCTCAGTATGCTTTGCGAAACGCATGACATCTTTTTTTTTAACTTATTTATTCACCTTTCGTCCATCGATCATTAAAATGTTGTTAAATTACGCAAAGTTGCGGATTTTTTTTGCTTATTCAGTAGTTTAGTTAAGTAATGACTTTTAAAAGTTAGTTTTTGCTGAATCTCAGAACCTGCAAGGATCCTTGAAAATAAGCAATTTGTAACGCTTAACATTAATTTGTTCTTATTCGTAATTAATTACTTTTTATTGCTATTTCATGTAATGCTTTGCAGAATACTTAAAAATTCCTTCATAATTTCCTGCGCATACATTAATTTTAAGCGACTTTTATATGGTGGGCAGGAGAACTGCTTTTTCGCATTTTATACGAAAATCGAAACGATAATTTGGCTGAGATAATAAACAATTAATAATTGAAATACAGATTTAGTTAATTATAACAAGTGTAAATGAAATATCATTGAGTGAGAGCCTATGCAGTTATCAACAGAACTGTTACAACGGATTTAATGGTACTCGCGAGTAACAAAATGTGCGTTCCTTACCATGGCAATCATGTGAAACGGAAGTAACGGAAAACACTACTCGTCACGCAGTATTTATGCTGATGCATTTATGTTATGCATGTTTTTATTTTTATCATGCTATAAATAATATAAAATTTAAATGAAAACTTGTGGTTTGTAAGACGTAAAAGACATGAAATAAATTATTAATAACATAGACACTAAACATACCAACAGTAAATGTACAATGTGTACACTGTTAAAAATCTGGCAAAAGGTTTCACCATGTTACTAAATAAAAAGCGGAACCAAAAGATGGTGAAATGTTGATACATTTTTTGGTTATTTGGTTGAGCCGTTGTTTGGTAATATGTTGAAACATGGATTGACAATAAGTTGAGTCACGAATAAGGAGAATATATTGAACCAAGAAATGAGAATATTATTGAACCATAAACTGGGGATATATTGAACCATGAATAGGGACTATATTACAACATGGATTGGAAATACATTAGAACATTAATTAAAATTATTTTACGATTAACTGTAACTATTTTGAACTATCAACTGTAAAGTACAGGAACTTAACGGAGAGCTTAGACATAAAATTTCATATTAGCCATTTTCTGCTGCTCCTTCTTCTGCTATTTTTTTGTTCGTTTATTGCTACGGGTATGAATATGATACTTCTCCTGGTATTTCTTATTCATTACTGCTATGGTTAGCACAAATTGTTTATGCAAATAAAGCAGTAATTATTGGCAGTGTGGCTATCGAAGCAATCTGACTTATTTGCATAACATTATGATTCATCTTTGAGGAAACGAAAGTATATAATATGCATCATTAAAATTAAATATAAGAATATATTTATACCAAAATGAATGCTTATACATTATTAAAAATAAGCTGAACTATCACTGCCCATTGCAATAATTGAATTTCAATAAACATTCGGGTTTCATAAATATATACCTTCATTTGTAAATTAAATTGTATTGATTATTATTATTACCTCTGTTTAGTTACTTTACTTATACCCTGCATGCATCAGAGAAAGCAGATCTAATATATTCATGAAAATTCCTTAAATCATTTTCATACAAGTGTTTTTGGTGTATTTTACATCCTCATGTGAAAATCTGTAAACAACAAATACTTTTTTCTTGTACGCTATAATGTACTTCTTCCTCTTGCTCTCTTTTATTGTACATATGTTATAAGGTATTTTCTAACTCCTTCCTGCATGCCTTCGTGGTATAACGGTAGCACAATCGGCGCGAATTTGAGAGGTCCACCCTCGAGTCCCTACGAGAGGGCATCAAAATAACCTAATGACTCTACAGGGGCGCCCGAACTCCCTCTGAAAGTCCCCCTCTGAAAGGAGGAGTATATAAGGTATTTTCTTCCTCCTTCGTAGTGTAACGGTAGCACACTCGGCGCGTATTCGAGAGGTTCAAGTTCGATCCCGGAGAGGACATTGCACATTTTTTACGTCTCCAGCTTCAAAAAAAAATCCTAATGTCTCTACAACGGAATGAAAAATTCTTACCTTTTAGATTAATCCTGAAAAGGTGGAAGAGCAATGAAAAGTATTTTAATTCTGTATTCCATAATATTATCACGTACACATTGAAAGAAATGGCAGACAAGTGAAAAATCACGATTTCAATCAAAGGTATGATTAAGCAAATGTACTCAACTGAAATGGAGTATGTCTATTCAAGCCTGCGGTTCAGATTGCCATGAAAAGACAATAATCGGCATTTTGGGACTGATGGCTGTATTTTCAACATATTAAGGCTCAGTATACTTGGAATATGATTTGTTTCCCTTATTTCACTCATATAACTTATTTCTTTAATTATCAGAAGTTCGGTTTTTCCTGCCTTGAACAGCTGTAGTCGCAGTTATTAAAAGGTATAAGGACCTTATTGTGTCGGATGGGCCATAAAAGTTTGCAAAATGTATTCTGTTTTTTCTCAAAACACTATTTGAGACACAAGTGTGCCACTGGTGGCTAGCGTGAAGTCAGATATGGGAATTTCGACCACCTTGAAATTCTTCAAAGGTGAACAGCGTGCTTTTCTATAAAATATTTTTACAAAAGGAATGATTATTATATACCTATTCAGAGCCTGTGTTTGTTAAAGTACAATTTGCACAAGATTAATCAGGATCGATTGTTGATTTATTTAAATAATGAATGAGGAAATTCGACCAAAATAATTCCACTAAATGCGAAGCAATCGGAATGGCCCTATTTTCGATGTAATGAAAATATTTTGCGATAATTTAGACAGTTCGTAACGAACAACCAGAATTTTTGCTACCACAGTCATAGAAACTTGAGGAGTATGATATGAGGTGTTTATAGTATTGCATGGATATATAACATGCAATACCATAAACACGTTTGAGGTATTGCATGTTGGCAGGACTGTGCAACATGCAATACATCAAACGTGTTTATGTCCGTAATTGAAAACAATATTCCAAGATAAACTGATTCCTCCTAGAGATAGCATTTCATGCCCTCAGAGTTTTGATCTTCTTTCCTGTTATTTATTATGGCGAGATCTTAAAATCTATGTATGCAAAGATAAACTTAGAACTTACCCTAATCGGAAAACAATATTCATAATCGACCAGCCGCAAATCCATTTTTCGAAATCTACATGTTTGGTTGCAAAAATGCCAAAGATATGAAGATGAACATTTCGACAATATTATTTTTAACAATTCCTCTCCTACCAAAATGCAAATAAATTTAGTTTGAAAGCATTTAAAGTGAGGTTTTCGATTTGTAGAACATGTTTCTGCCTCTCAAGGCTACATTACTAAGTTTTGCTAACTCTGACAAGGTTATAATTCTTCGGCTTTGCATTTTAATTGCCGACATTTAAATTTTTACACATGTGAGACGTTTGAGCCAACTTGGTGTTAAATGAGTTGTGTAGCGTTTGGCTTCTAAGTTTTAAATCTTGAAACTGACTGTTGCTTTAAGTGTCATCGCTACAAGTGGTGACTGATTTGTAAGCAGGTGTCTAGCTTTTAGGTTGAAGTCCTGATTTAATAAAAAGTTTTGTTTTTAATCCTTCTTAAGACTTCGCAATTTTTTTCCTCAGAAGTAGCGATAATTCACTCTAAGTCTGTTAGGAGTTTGGACTTAGTTTATGCTGTCAAATTCTGTAGCTTAAAATAGAAAATCTGCGAAAAGGAAATTTAAATTTAGCAGTTAGAATGGTTGATTCCATCTCTGATCGTTCCGATAGTTTTTCTCCCTTAATTTTAATTTAAACATTCCATGATTAAAATTTTGAGAAAATCCGTTGACCTAGCTTCAGAACTATGGAAATAAAAAGCGAAAACGAAACACATGCTTGCTGAATTATTTAAGGAAGAGTAATACAAGAGGATTGTGTATAAGATGACGTATGTTTTCTATTTCTACCGCAAGGGGTTCCAACTCAATAAATGCCAAGTTTTAACCGCATAACATATTTTACTTCTATTTCCTAATATTTCAGTATGGATGCCTAAGATGGCGATAGATTCAAGCTTTGATAAGGTGTTAACTATTGTTCCTACTATTTATACGAATAGGAAAATTTTTAATTTTCAACAAAAGTTTGAAAACTAAAGGTAAATAGGAAGAGCAGTTTATTTTATAGACTTCTATAGCTATTTATAATTCCCGTAACTAAGAAACTTTACTGAAGACTAAAGAAACTATGTAGTGTGTTACAAAATAATCTTTGCAAGCGTATTTATAATCACTTAATGTACTTTTTTATCAACTATTAACTTACAAAAGTTTTATAAGTACGTATATAGATATTGTTATAGCGTATTTATAAAGCTTTTTTTTCTTGTTAAAACAAGACTTCTATCAAAATAATTTTTAATTCCTTGTACGAAGTAAAGGAAGTATTGTAATCATGAAAACTTCTGGGTAGCCTATTTCAACGAAATTATCCGTTTTGAATGCTATCGAACGCAATTTAACTATTTTTTTGCTTGACATCTGTACGTAAGAACAGAATAAAGGACTCTATTTCCCCAAATGAATTGTTATCATATGTACGTAGATGTACACTTCCTATTTTGGTTGCAATGGGCCGCACCAGAAGTATATAAATATATGTGCATATATATATATCACTCTGAAACACGGCTCAGTGAGCTCGGTTTCTTTGTTCTTGAATGTTTGTAAATTGTGCACTTTTTTGCTTTAAAAATGATTGAATTATGTTGTTCTTATCTTCCGGTTAAGGTTTTTATGCCTTTAGTTTACCTGCATATTATAGTTGTAGAATTATAAACAACTTGAAAATTGTTAAAATGCGGCTAAGCCTAATTTCTGTTTACCATAGCAGCCATATTTGTTTACATTTCAAACTTTGTCGCCCTTCTAGAGAAACTAAGCTTCCCAACAAAAAAGTAACGGCTTATTTTATTATTTCGAATTAAATCCATTCTGAAACTATCATTTAAGTTATTCAATTATCCCATATATTGACTCAGTATAGCGTCCACAACAAATTAAGTCACTTTCTACCCCTTCAGTGTCTTTTTGCCGAGTGAGACCAAAAATAAACTTTCAGATTTGTGCACCGAAAACTCCGCCTTCTTGCCCGTTGGCCAAAATACTTGTTGCCAGAATGCGTAGAAACTGTGTAATTTTAACTGTAAAAAAGGTTTTTAATTGTTTTAACTGTTTTTTTTTATATCTTTCAATTTTTAATACACATATTTTGAGTTTTTATGTATTTTTGCCTTGTCACGAAGAGAGAACTGAATTAATTGAATATCTTCAATGAAATTTGAGGAAATAAGTTTAAATGAAAGGCAGGAAAAAATGCGTGTAATTTAATATTCCGTACAAGAAAGTCATGCGCTGTACACGTCAGATTTTTGGAAATATAACCTAACGTTTTAAGAGTGTTCTGTGACATAAGCAACTAAAACTAACATGTAAAATTAAAGGTAACATTTTACTCTCTAATAATCACTGTATTTAATCGTAAGTTAAAAAAAAGTAGCTGAAAACTTCTAGCCAAATATTAGAGAACAGCAAAGATAATGCGCTTTCTTTACTTTTCTTTTATTTTTCAAAACGAAGATAAACAAAGCTCTGTTTTAATTTAAAATATACTGTCATTCATCCTCTACTAATTCTTAATAGTTACAGTGGGAATTTGTTCAATCAGAGTTCAACCAGAGACATCTTCGATGAATTCTACATAAATCTTCTATAAAGAGGCTCGTCTTCTTGTCTATGATTTCTGGCTCGGAATTTGTGAAACCACAGTGGACACTAATTTATGTTTATTATTAGATTTCCATATCTGCATTAATATTTCTAAAAATAATTTTTTAATTCGACTGATAAAGCAAAATCTATGCGAATGTGCTCCTTAATCTCTTCTTTTGGAAAAAAATGATCAAAATGATGAAAACCTTTGTAAAACTAACTGCCACAATTGGTTTTGCACTCTTTAAAACTTACCCTTATTACATGTTTTTGTAGCAAGTTCATCCTGTCCCTCACAGGTTAAATTGAAAAAAAAATATTGTTTATGGGATGACCAAAACTTATATTCCTATAAGTAGCAGAGTGGTAAGACAGCTGAACTTGGGCTCGATATGAGTTTAAGACCTCCTAAGGGGGTTAGATAATGGGTATTTTCATGATTTTCTGCACTTGTAACTAAATGCGAGCCAGGTTTTATTAGAAAGTCCTCCAAAAAGGCATTTTTTTCTCTCAAGCATATATCCCTTACAAGCTTTGTGTTAAATAATCAAGTAAATGAAAATTGCCCGAATACGTTTTTGTACGAGTGCATTATTGCGTTAAAACCTTAGCAATTATGTAAAAATTTATTCTTCTCTGAAATAATTTTGCATTTCAAAGAATAATTCTTTTATTCAAAATTGTTTTTTTTTCTGTGTGTATGCTTAGTCGATAGTCTGTAAAGTTGTGCTATTTCTTTTAATGCTCAGTTATTCAGAAAAAAAATCATTTGAGTCGCTCTTGAAAAAGTTTTCGAATCTTTCAAAAAGTTTTGGGTCAATAACTTTCATATTTTGTGTCATGCTTCTGTATGTTTGCATGTCTGGTTTTCGTTTTTTGCTCCAATACGACACATAATATAGAAAAAAAGCATACCGGAGTATTTTTTTAATAAAATTAACAAACCAAAGATACATAGAGAAGATCAGTTAAATGGAGAAACGAAAAAGATTCCCTCTAGGTAATTTCGAAATGGTTTTGCTGTAAACGCATGAGGGCGTTTTTAAAAAATTACAATCTCAAGAAACCTTTAGCTGATCAACTTTCCAAAAATAAAGTTGGAAAGGTTTTAAACAGAGCTGATAGCGGAAAAGCTAACTAAACCTTGATGTTTAGAACTTAAATACAACGGACGCGTTAGAAAACGATGTGTGAATGGCTTATGGAGGTTTAAAAATTAACTTGATCAGTGATGATTTATAAAAGTTTCGAAGAAACTAGATTCCTACCCAAAATTACAAAGAAAAAAGAAAAAAAAAGGTTATAATTTAATTTGTAAAGAAGCTGAAAAATGTGATATTTTGTTCATAAGTCTGGAGCATCCAGAAAGGAACAGAATAAATCAGGTAAAGAACATTACTGTGTTTTATATATCAAAACTATTATTTATCGCCCTGATTTCGACTAGTTAAGTGTTTTCTTCTATTTATAAAATGAATACAAGGCCTTAGAGTCAACATAAAGCTAATCCTCACCTTAGGCAAATAGCTGTCGCTTGCTTTACAAGATTATCCTATTTAAAAGTGGTGCTATATACTGTCCTATAGGTACGTCTCCCATATATAAGGGTTAGCAATTGCATGGAAATCTTGCAAAGCTTACATTAATAGTTGTCTCAAATATAACATGGCATTATAATCAGTTTCTGATTTTACATTTTTGTAATTCCACTCGATGAACTCAAAATTTGAAAACTTTTACAAGGGATCAACTATTGATATAAGAGAGCAAAACAAAGTAATCAGTCGTTAACTCAGCTTCTTTATTTTCAAAGTGTTTCTATTTCGTGAAAAGCGCTACTTGCGTTCCATTCACAGAGAAAAGTTTCAAATACCTTAGAATGTGTATGTTATATTTGAAATATTAATTCTGTTTTTATAAAATCACAGCTTATACTGTAAATTAAGTGATAATTAAAACCGATATAACTCATTTTCGGAACGTTTGGAAATTTCTCCTCTCTCCCCCACCTTGTTTTCAGTTAGGAAAAAATTGCAAAAGATTACGAAAAAGATACGCAAAAACACTGCATATTCCCAATTCAGAAAAAAGGATACAGTTGAATTTCTATTTCACTTACTTAGTCGACTTTATTCAACGTTTAACAAAACTTGGATATATCCTGCAATATAAATAGATATTGACATAATCTCAAAAAGCTGTCTCCTGCTACCGAAGTTTCTGTCCAAACTACCAAAAGAAACGGGCATCACAATGAAATCAGACACGTGTTTTTTTTTTCGTTTTTCAAGTACACCTAAAAGTTACGCGTTTAACGTTATACATACTCTATTGCATAAAGCATATTTTTTACATTTACAATTTGGCTGACTGTTTCACACAAAAAACTCGTTTTTGCCCTGCTACAGTATTTGCAGAGCTTGAGTCTGAATCTGAAATCAATCATTTCAGCTTTTGACTAAAAATTGTGACAATCTTTTTAACTTGGGAGAATTCAAGGATTATCATTAATGCTATTTTCAATCAATAGGAATGAACGAATGAGAAATATTGAAAGACTAGTCACTCTACGTATTAAGTGAATGAAATTTGTAGAAATATTCATTTATAGTAAGAAATTTATGGCATAGACAAATTTGGCAATCTCTATAATGCACGGAGCTGAGGTTGATTGTTTCGTACATCTCATCGTTCAGAGTACTGTTTAAATTTCTGCTTACATGTTTTCTGTATATCAACAGTTCTATTAAAATAATCCCTAAAATGTAAATCATTTCATCTAAAATGAAATGTATTTTCATGTAAAATGAAAATAATACCTATAATGAAGTCTCACCTCAAATAAATTTGAATTACATTCAATTTTAACTGTCTGCAGATATGAAATCGAATGAATAAGAAGAATATTGAGAATTATGCTCTTTTCGTGGTTTGACGAGAATGGGACTGTCTGATGTGCCTTACCGGGAAGCGGAAACTATTAGTTGGACTTTTGAAGTATAACCTGGCGATTTATCTTCAGAAAGCTTTCCATTACAACTTTATAAAATAAGGAGCTCACTTTCTGAAATGCTTTGCGAATTAACTCTTTTCGTTCAAATGAGCTCACCTTCATGGTGTTTACTCCAGATTTCCGAAAATGAAGTTTCTACGATTATCGTGAACTCTGTTCAGTCCTAGCAAATAGCTACCGTTTTATCACGATCATTAGCAAAACATCAAGTTTTATCTCCAATTAAAGTGTGTTTGAAAATCCAGGATTAATATCTATTATTTGGATCAAATTAGGATACGCAGAAATTTGCATGTACGCAAAATCTTTTAATTACAATCTTTCTGTACTGCGATTAGTATACCATCGTCAGAAAGGGGAGACAATTTTCTTTTTTCAAAAATAACAGTTTGGATAACAATGTCCTACCTGAGCTTATATGAGCAATGTTAAAATGAAAGCTCATGCTAAGTTTGTAAGGTATTTCTCCCGCCTTCTTAACATGCCTTTGCTGTGTAATGGTCAGCAAACTCAGCGAGAGCTCTGAGTCCCGGCCATTGCACTGCTCATTTTTCACGTCTCTTCTGCTTCAAAAATCCTAATGTCTCTACAGTTGCTTCCGAACTAGAAAAAAGTGGTGGATGATAATTCTCTACCACCAGGATTTGGCGCTTGGGTCCCCTAATTCCAGTCGCCCTTTAAAAGACGGAGTATGTAAGGTGTTTCTCCCACCTTCTTAGCATGCCTTCGTGGTGTAACGGTAAGCATACTCGGCTCGCATTCGAGAGGTTCGACCCGTCGAGAGCTTTGTTCATTTTTCACCTCTCTCCTGCTCCAAAAATCCTAATGTCTGTATAAGCCCATCATCTCATATTCAAAGAGACAAGTGGGGACTTTTTTAGGAATAATTGCTGAACTTTTTCCAGACTCTCATCTTTTCGAGAGCGAAATATTTCTGGGTGCATGATCAGAATCCTCACGTACACCACGAAATCCATCCGTACCAACGAAAAACACTGGATCGTGATAATGCTTGATCGGCTTATGCTTACATCACAATTCAAGTATCTCCGTTGTTGTTTTCACTGCTTTACACGCCGCTCAGTCTGATTACGGTTAATGTTATCATTCAGGTGCTGTTATCGTATTGTTGAATTCCAGACCTTTGTATACGAAAACATGGAAAATACATCGCTTATTATGATCAACAATTCGGTTAATATGATCAACTGCTATGTAATAATTTTTATAGATTGAAGTAATGCCACCGAATAAAAGATAAAATTGATAAATAAATATAAAACATGATTATAAAAATTGCTAATTTGCAGAGAAATGTCACGAAGTAATGGTTTAATTTGCCAAACATCTTGATTTCGATTTTAGTGAAACATTTAAAATTAGGCCACATACAAAAAATAAAAGAAAAACTTAGTTTGAAGAGGATTTTCAGTAACTCTGTCGCTTTCGAGGGGATTACACACAGATCCTTCTTTTTCAGAAACGAAAACAAACCTCCAATTTTTTCCCCTGAAAACAATCACGCCACCCTAGGTTGCTTTTTTTTTTGCCTAATTTATATTTTACATTTTCAAGTTCTCTTGCAATGAAGAATGCCCTCCGAGTATTGACACCAGGCGTGCAACGTTAGTCAGATAATTTCCAGAAAAGTTATGAACCGTTCTTAAATGAACTTTTGAATTTAACGCCTTATAAACAAACTCTTACCTTTTCCTAATTAAAATACTGTGAATGTGCCTATTTATATGATTATAGTTACATTTATATTAGAAAATTAAATTCCATTGCTATTTTGAAGGATTTTTTCTCATTGTTTAATGTTATCATTCCGTTAATGTGTGAGATACTAATATTTTACTAATAATAATTTATTACCACTCCTATAGAAGACAATAAGCGACTTATCGCTTGGGAAGTATTACAGGAACTTGGGAAGGGTATGGAAGACCCTTTTATTTAAAACTAAGACCGAAGGACACCTGTAACTTATAGATTCCCTAGAATTATGGTAAGAACCAAAATAAAATTGCAAATTTAAAACTAAATTTAAGTATCAATTAGCTAAATGCTACGCAGAGTAAATTAACTGCGAAAGTTGGCTTACATGCTTATAGCGGCGTAAAAAGCACTATCGGTAACATTAAAATAACGTCGAAGACAGCAAACAATTAACGTGACTTTCAACAGGCAGAATACGCTCTGTCATTGCAAGCTCAAACCCTCACTTAAATAAGCGAACAAATTTGCATTCTGGTGAGAAAACGTAAAAGGAGAAACGATAGTACAAATTTGCCAACATAAAATAACTGGCTAAGTAAATTAAACCTTATGTATGTTATCAAACTCCCGTGGGCAAACGTGATCCAATTAAGCAGATGCATAGCTTATTACAGTATTCTTTGTCGTATAATTTTGCTTGAATTATAGGAATAAGCAATTAAAAACGTGTATTGAACATAAAAACGCCCCCCTAAAAATATTCTGCAATGTTATGAAAAGCTTACATAAACGTTTCATTCTTAATAGACTCAGACACCCACACCTTTCAACAAAGACGATAACCTAAAACTGTCGTCAAAGCAATTCCAGATGATTCAGATCCGTAATATCTATCCCCATTGTCTGGAGCGTTGACAACGGAGTCTTGTTTTTGTGACGTCACCATCTGTGGGAAACACGTTATTAACAGGTGCACTGCTGTGCTGAGATTCGTGGGACTTTTTCCCCATCAGAAAGAGAAAACTCGCTTTTTACACATGTCGTGATATTTTATTTCACACATGAATTAGTCTTGTAGCGCTTAATGGAATGGTTAAAATATGTTGAACTTTTGCATGTTTAATATCAACATTTGAAAGGAACTAACATTTAACTCGATGACAAATTTATAATATTTAAGACGAGGTTAGAGGCTAACAAATATGATCAAAACAAATATGATCAAAATTAAGACTAAGACGATTAATTATGTTTTTAGATTATTTTGGTCTTCTGTAAGGATAATAGCCCTAAATAACATAGTTAAATAACATAGTTACACACAACTCTATTCATGAATATATCGTATTTAAGTTTTATGAATTGAAATAAAATATTAGACTAACTTCATTTACGTTTTTTATTTGCCATAAAATTAACTTGTTTCATTTAGTCAAAGACAATGAAAAAATATTAAAAAAATATTAAAAAGATAAAATCTGAACGATTTCATATTTTATATTTCGCTTAAACGAGCGTTTTTTTTTATTTTTAAATTTTTTTATTTATTTACAAACACATACACATTTCAAGAGCATTCGACTAAAGCCACTTTGGACTGAAAATATTTAAAAATAGCATATCTTTAGAATTTCCGATACATAGCTTCGCACGCTGGAGATAAAAATGTTTTATTCTCTACAGTGTTGCAAATGCTTGCTTTTAAATCTTTGAGCTTTTACTAAAAAATTCGTTAAAGTTTTACAAAATATGAAATAGACCAATAAAACAAATTCCAAATTCAGGCTTCCAGGAGCTGATATTCGGGTGAAGGACTATGTTATTCAAAATTTGATGGCTCTAAGTACTGTTGTTTTTACATAATGCGAGAAACATACATACGTTTATGCAGATTCTTTATTATTTGATTTCTTTAAATGTAATACAGGACGATCATATTTTGTGGTAATGATTTGAAAAGTGATTCAGACTTTTATAGTGATTCAAAGCAAAATCCCGTTTGGAAACGGTTAGCCTTTCTTGGTTAAAGTCACTTGGGCTAATAATTTTTTAAATAAAAACAATTAAAAAATTTAATTATTATACTTAAAAAATGCATTTCATTTTATAAAATCTTGAAATGAATATCTTGAAATCATTCATAAAATCTTGAAATGCTTGAATAAATAAATAAATAAATAAATGTAATTAAATATAATAATAAAGATATACTAAGATCAAAGTATAAACAGTACATAGATTAAATCATTGAGACTTTTTTCATTTTTAAATTAATATTCTTTTCAGTTTCTTGGTTTGTAAAAAATTTACATTAATCAGCATTTCAAAAAACATCTTACTGGAGAAGTCACTGTTTTTAAACTGGGTAATATACTGGATAATATGTAATATATATGTTAAAGTTATATATTTTGATCACAATTATATATTTTGCCTTATTTTACTGTTAATGTGAAAAACGCATTTAATACTCATAATATTTTCATAGATGGTAATATTTCGAATTTCTATGCCTAATCAATAATTTATAAGGGCATAGCATTTTCATTATAAGGTTTTTAGCTCAATAAGCTCGACAATCACAGTGGCTTTCTTTCACATTGCATCAATTTTAAAGTAACAGTTTAATTCTTAATAGTGAATATTCAATCTATCTTAATCTTATTTAAAGCATAAATTTAAGAAATTAAAGAGCATTTTACAGTGCTTTCTTAAACAGAAATGAAAAAAGTCTTATTTAAATAAAGATAAAGCAGTTATAGCAGAAAAAACGAGAAGCGATTTGCTTTCAGCTTCCTTCAAAAGACAAAATATTATATTTTGTTCTTATTTCCATCTGGGTTCTTATAAAAATTCCACTTAATACTATTATTTCTCTTTATTTTTCCCTTCAGTTGCAAATCTTCCCTTTTCATCATATGCAACAAAATTTCATACGTAATAAAACAAGAAATAAATGAATAATGAAACTAAAAAATGCAACAAGCCACTGACTAGAGGCTTGACAAATTTTTTGAAAAGAATAAATTATTCAGGAATTATTATCGCTAAACATATAAAATACGCTTAAATATTTCTAAGCCGACATAAGTTATAAGTATGCGAGAAATATGTTTTGCAGTCTAATGTTTAGTTTAAAAGCAATCCCATTTATGAGCAATGGTAAAATTTTTCATTCAACAAAAGTTTCGAAATATTAGAAAAATTAAAGAGTATTTCAAGATTTATGAAATGTGTATTATAAAGTGTGTAATAGCGTATTATAAAGAATATATTTTGCATTTATTTCGCCCCATATAAGAAATATTTTTAAAATTTAGTACAGTATATATTGCAGTGTTGATATATAATAACTATATTCTTTACGAAAGTTCGATTTGTTAAAAAAAAGGGGGAGGTGTTGATAACACATAACTTCCTTGTTACTGCCTATTAAATTACATACATTTTTACCGCACTTCATTTAAATTTATTTCTTCAATTTATTCGAACTTAATTTACCAATCGATCAAAGTAAGTTGAAAATGACATCAAAAATTGCAAATTTTGAATGAAATATCCTGGTTAACTTTTGTCATATGGCAGACAAAGTTCTCATAATGTTTTTTCATAATGGGTATAACATGTTTCTAAATATAAGTACGGGAAACGGAAAACCGCATTAAAAGTTAGATTTCCTTATTTGTTCAAAGTTAATTTTTTTTTAATTTTAAATTTCCCAAACATGAATATTTTCGTCATATAAAATGTTTTGTAACATGTGACTACGACCAACAATTGCGAAATTAGAAAGCTTTAACCCCCTATATATATATATATATATATATATTACATATATTATCATATATAATATAATATGTAATAATCACCCATCTCTTTTGCACCTATAGTCTACTGTTTCCGAACTACTTTTCGGCTCACTATCTCCTTTTCAATCTCTTTTAACTTTGCTCAATCCTTTTATCATTTCACTAATGATAAATTACACGTCTTTTCAATGTGTCTTATAATGACATATTGAATACTCACCAAAATTTTCAGGCATTTACTTGTAAAACACTGAATACATTGTAAGAGTACTTTTAAAATACATGGAACACATTTCAGTATTTGATAATGTTGCGTGCATGTGGGTTTGTAATAGTTTTAATGCACGCAGAACCGATGGAAGCTTGATAAAACTTATTATACCAAAAGGAATTCATTACAGTTCTGGAGCTTTGTACAGATTCTCGTACGGCTGTTCTCGATATCACAGAGCACAAACAGTAGTTGCCCTCTAAAATAATAAGAACTTTAAACAAAAACGCAATGCAAAGCACATCCAAATGGCGAAGCTCTCAAGGATATCTCAATACTCAGTGAGGTTGCTCTGAACTAGCAACTTACAGATTGATGCTCTTTACGGTCTTATAAAGTTTTCCCCTTGCCGCCGAGAAATCTCTAGTACCTTCTACTTCTCGAAAGTACTGGAAGGCACATAAGGGCCGAATACGGTTACATTTACATAGAGGAATTAATTACAGTTATTCAGTTACAGTACCAATAACAGTTCTACAGGGACCAGACCAAAATGTCTCCCAATAGTCGCCAAGTTTGCCAACTTTTGGTGATTTATCACCAAATTTGGCCACAAAAATTAATCGCCCAAAGCCTTTGCCTGCTTGGCAATATCTCGCCAGGTTAGCGAGATAGCCATTTACCTCAATGATAAATAGATTTCCCCCTGTAATCTTATTTTAGCTTCTTCTCTTTCAAGCATTTCGTGTGACATTATAAAAAAATTACAATTCCATATATAACTTTATTAAAACTATTTACATATGTACGAAATTCATAACAATAATATAGATTATAAAATAATAAATCAGTTTGTGTCTTTATATATGAGAGAATTTCATCTGCTGTAACACAGTTTTGTACTCATAAGATCACGGCATTGTCATTATTTTTATGGTTTTACGTTTATGGGATTGTTCTTTACCAGATAGTGATCGTAGTCTTTTATCCCTGATGTAGAGAATTTGCCTGGTCAGTGGGCATTTGAAGACATAATGATCCAGTTCTTTTTTTCCACAAAAGGGAAAATTACGCGAATATTTTTAAACTTTTCAGAACCTGGAGCTAAAAAGCTGGGAGGAGCGAAATACGCGAGTAAATACGGTATATGTTGAGATCAAACGCAGATAAAATAAGCTCGTTATATGCAGATGAACTCTGGTTATAAAACAGTCAAATGTATTTTTCTGAATCCTCTATTTTGTGTCTGTTTGTGTAGAATCATTAAAAAAAAAAGATGCTGCCATCAAATTTTACCAACATTATTTTAAAGAAATAATATAGCAAATATAAACACAAAGGGGTATGTAAAAAAGAAATTATAGCAAGATATAAAACTGTATTCTGAATTCTAAAACTTTACGGCTTTTAAAGGTTTTGTGATATTGTTGATAAATTGTATGTGAAGTAAATGTCATGAAAGAGATGTTTAATAACTAAAGCTAAAAGGACAAATAAAAAAGTTGTCATCGTATTAAGAAAAGTGATCACTGATATCAAAAACTAACGAAAGACTGGAAAAAAGTATGGCAATACTTAAGACACTAAACGGAAATTATAAAGCACTGCTGCTTTTAAAAACTCTGTGATTGTTAAGACACTGGTTTATGAATCCGATACAATCAAATACGATGGATGTGATACTTTCAAATCAAAGCATGAGAACGAATATGCACAAGGGCATGTACAATTGTCATTTTACATTCCATGGGAGAGCAGAATAATAAAAAGCGAGTAGTGTTTATAGTTAAGATTTAGCTATGAAGTTTACAAATATATTGGATTTTGCTTACGAACTATTAACCAGCTTCATATCTTAAATAGCAATGTCATAAAGAGTCATTTGCTGACTACATCAAATTTCTTGTTTTCCTTATAATAAATTTTTGGGCGGCTGACAGATATATTACATGCGGTAGGTATATTACATGCAAAACTTGATATTTTATCATTTTAACGATGAGTAAAAAATTACGCTATTTTATGAAAAAAAATGTAATTAGTTAAGGAATTTAACAACTTGTTTTAGTCAACTATGGAAAAATATACCAAGGCCATCTGCTTAAAGGTAGAGGATGTTGATGGAGAACTTTCTGAGAAAATTTTCCTTCACATTTTCACCATACAGGAAGAAAATTACGGAAAATGCCCATGGAATCAGCCAGCTTATCAAGGTTCAAATCCAGCCGATCTACAGATATTAAGCAGTTTTTAACCATTAGGACACTTTTGGAAACTTTGCTGGATACAGATTAATGTATTAAGTCATTTTTAACAGGCAGTGTTCTTCCATTAAAATAAAAGAAGAGTGCATCAGGTCTTTATTTTGTTCGCTATCCGTATAAAATTCTTAATTGTAAAATCGTCATGACAGTCGTTTTTTTTACCTATCTAGAAAGCAAGGTGGCACAAAAATTCATGTTTCATTGCAAGTTATGCAACATCTGTAAAATACCTTTCCGGTTGTAATTTAGTGTAACTAAAGTTATATTTCTTAACAATATTCAATGCAATGAAAGTTATATTTCTTAACAATATTTTTGTACTTCTCGAATGGCATCATGATTAGCTGCTGAAATGTCTATCGACTGTACATCGGCTTTCCTCCAATACTTTGGTTGCCATTTATAAGCCTCTTCTCCGTAATTGCTAATATTTAAGAAATGTCTTTTAATAAAAATAAAGAAAAGTAAAATAAAGATTTGAAAAATGACAAAAACCTAGATGGACAAAATGAATTGGTTCCATCATTAAAGTTACCAATATCATGTTAAAGGAATATTTAGTAATGTTAAAGGAATTTAAGTATTAGTAATTATAGGAAATTATTAAAATTCTCTTAATGTTCATAAATTTAAATTCCTAGTTGTGCTCACTTTAACATAGGAACTTAAATAGCACATTTATTTAGTGATTAGCTAATCTAAATGATCAAAAATAAGTATTTCATTCTGATTACTTTGATAGTAATAGATTTAAATTTCTAGATTGTGTTGACTGTAGGAATTTAAATGGCACTTTTATTTAGTGATTAGGTAATCTAAATGTTCAAAAATAAATATTTCATTCTGATTATACTAATAGTAATACACTCACTTCCAAAGGTTAAGCACAAAGATGTAAAATGCAAAAAAATACTGCTTTGATTGACACAAAATTCGGCAGGAAAACAGCATATATATTTATGCATAAAACAAAATCAATACTTATATACAGAAATGAAAACAGTATTAAATTTTTGTAAGTTATCAGATAATGACATACTGGAGACCTAAACAGAATTATGTATAAAGTGAAAATAAACAGCATAAAATGAAAAAAAAGAACATTAATAGGGTATGTGATCCCCACTCATCTGTATATAAAGTTTACACCTTGTGGTCGTGCTTTTAATTAGGTGTTCAACCACCGCAGAATTAAGCAATCGCCATTCTCCTTGTAGAGCAGTTTCCAGCTCAATAAGAGTGGCTGGAAATGCGAAACGTGATAATACAGCATGGCCGAGAGCATCCCAAAGATTTTCAATGGGATTAAGGTTGGGCGAATATGCTGGCCACGCCATACGCGCAATCCCGTCACTCTCCAGGTAGTCATCGACGATGTCATCTCTAAGGGGACGTGCGTTATCGTCCATTAAAACAAAAGTAGGGCCAACTGCTGCAGCGTACAATCTCACAATGGGCTCTAGGACTTCATTTTGATACCGGACAGCCGTCAAAGAACCCCGTTTAAAGATGTGCAGGTCGGTGTGATATCCTAATGAAATCCCTGCCCACACCATAATGCTTCCACCTCGGAATGCGTGATGTTCGGTGATGTTTTGGGACTGATTGCGTGTTCGTTGTTCACGCCATATTCTTATATGCTTGTCATGTGGCTCCAGAGCAAATCTTTACTCATCAGTAAACATGACATTGCCCCAGTCAGACACATTCCAATTGACATGTTCTCGGCACCACTGTAATCGTTGCCCTCTTGATTGGACGGATAGAGGAACACAAACTCGAGGTACCAGTCCACTCATATGTAATCTTCGGCGTACAGTAGCTGCAGATATCACTTTACTAATGAACGCTGTAACCATAGGTGTCACACGTGTGGAGGTCGCTCTGCGATTCCGCTTGGCTACAATAGCAATATATCGATCTTCCGCGGGGGTTGTAACCCTTGGGCGACCGGCTACGGGTCTTCGGACAACTGTCTGTGTGAATTTGGAATTGTTTCCATAAACGTGAAATTACAGAGTGATGAACGCCGAAGAAAAGAGCAACATCTGTGATTCACTGTCTTGCTTCAATGCGCCCCACAACACGCCAGCGCTCAGAATCGTCCATTCGTCTTCTGGAAGTCACAGAAACAGGTATGTCTTGAAAACAAATTGTTCGAAAGTTTTAAAAACCTTCTATCACAATCCGCTTCTGTAACCCTTTATAAAGCTGGCTTCTTATAAGACTGCCTTTTTTGCATATTTCTTGACATGAAAGCGCGATTGGCTGTTACTTGACATTTTTGCATACTTCCATCTAGCTCTGCAGCGAATTGCATCCTCTTGAATTCTGATTGGCTTCCGGAAATAAGCATTTTCCTCTCTGTGCTTAACTTTTGGAAGTGAGTGTAGATTTAAACTCCTAGTCTGTGCTGACTTTAAATTTAACATAGGAACTTAAATGCCCCGTTTATTTAGTGATTAGTTAATCTAACAGCTGGAAAACAAGTTTTTCATTCTGATTATACTAATAGCAGTTTAGAATTTAGGCTTCATTTTACTATTTCTGGATTACGTTCGGATTTCTGGCTTTCTTATTTCATCAATAGTTTGAAAACATTTGCATTGCAGTTCAAACTTTACATTTTTATCTCGGAAAAAAAACGCAAGTATAAAGGATTTGTAGAGTCTAAAACGAACTGTAATTAAAATGCCTATAATCCAATTTTTTGATTTATTTAACTAGAAAAATTCCAGTTGATAAAGATTTTCCTATTATTTGTGCATGTTAAAGCCTTTTATAATTTACGGTTTCAAATGCTACCGAAAATGTTTTCTTTTCCTTCATTTGAAATTTTCCTTTCATCCGGAAAGCAAAAACATTTCATCATTTTAAGGAAATCGAAATGAAACTGCTGCTCGTATGTTTTTATTGATTTTATTTTTCTTATATTTTTATTTCTTAAAACTTCGAGCTAGGTATCAAATTGCGTTCTTGGAACCACAAACTGCGAATCGATATCTTCCATTTAGGTTCAAACGTATTTCTTAGTGTTATGCTTCTACTCAGTATCTTCTTTTAATTTCAAAACTTTCATTTCTGCACTGAAAAGGAGAATTATTGTTATGGTTTAATGGAAGCGGTTTTGTAAATGATGGGGTTGCATCAATAATTGCGAGAACCCAAAATAAAGTATGCTAGAAAGTTTACTTTTCGAAGTTGAAATAACATTATTGTGTAGAGTAATTTGGAAAGATTGTGTTTTTAAAAATACTTGGGTGTTGTATAACTTGGAAATTTTCTAAGCTTCAGATTAGTTTTAGAAATCGAAACAATTTTTATATAAGGAAAATATTTTTGAATCACACATCTTAACTAAGAAGAAGGGGATTTTGTAAAAGTCGTTGAATTTTTGGTGAAAAAAATTTGAGTTGTAATGGACCTTTATAAAATGGAAAAATCATCAGGTTTTGTAAACTGTTTAAAATTATTTAATTAAATTGACTTATTAATTTAAACTATTGCGAAAGCGAAATTGAAATTATGCAAAAAGATTAATTTTTGCACTTTGTGTTGTAAGGTATTTTGTCCTTCCTTCCAGCATGCCTTCATGGTGTAACGGTAGCACACTCGGCGCGTATTCCAGAGTTCCAGGTTCGAGTCCCACCGACGACGCTGCACATTTTTTGCATCTCGTACTTCAAAAAAACCCTATTGAGTCTACAGTGGCGCCCGAACTAAGAAAGGTGGTGGACAATAAATCATGTCCACTAGGATTTAGCGATTGGGTCACTTAGTTCCCAGACTCCTTTTAAAACGGGGAATTATAAGGTATTTTCTCTCTCCTTACTGCATGACTTCGTAGTGTAACGGTAGTACACTCGGCTCGTATTTGGGAGATCCGTATTCGAGTCCCGGCAAGGGCCCTGCACATTTATGATATCTCCTTCTTCAAAAAACCCTAATGACTCTTGCTTCTAGTCTTCTTGCTTAAATAAGCAAAAATGATTTCTAATATAAAGGAAATGAGGGCAACCAAATTAAAAATGACAAAAGCGTGTCAAAGGAGATGCATTTAAGATTTAATCTGAATGTTTCATACATTTCTGTGGGCATGTAAATTTTAGATACATTTTAGGCATATTATCATTTAATATGGTGTTTAAACAGACATTATCTTTAAGGAAATTTCCTTTAAAGTATTCAGTTCAGTTTGTCTGAATTATCTCCATTTTAAAACTGGAATTAAGATAAAAAAACGTACTTGCAGCACACAAGGAGTGTTAATCATTATTATTACCGTTACTTACTATTCATTCATCGGTAGACCAAACCCCTTGGTTATTTTACCGTCTCATAATTGAGAACATTGTCCATGGGGAATCACAGGGGCCAACCGATTTTATACCAAATCGAAATTAAATTATATAGGATTTATTCTCCAGTTGTAGAAAAAATGATATAAGGAAGGTACTGTAGTATCAGTGTATCCAGTAATGATTCTGAAATACGTGAATATTTTTTATCGTTAAAATTATGAGCTTGAATTCAACAGCAATGGAGGTAATTATTCTAGCATGTATTGTATGAAATGCTATATATTGATAAATAATGTTAATATTTCTAAACTTATTACAAGTTTCTGAATTACTATGATTTTAAAATATTAACAATATTTTAAATTCATAGTTCATTCATTACCTTTTCGTTTTAATCTGCATATGGAAAACCGACATTTAGACATTAAGAAATAACCTTTGTTTTCATTTAATATTTTTATCCAAATTACTAATAGTCTTAAAATTTAAATTAATTGAATATTACATTTGAAAACTGAATAACATTTGAATTTGAAATAACTATCGAATACGAAAGAATAACATGCTAAGTAAAATCTAGTACAAATAAAACAAAGGTATCTATCATTAACTTTCAAATAACGTTGCTTTAATCAAATTCTCTGAAACAACCTTGTATTTGGCGTACATTTACTAAAAACACTCAATCGATTTCGAGGACAGCTACAGGTCCCTCCTCATTAGGAGAACAAAATATTTGGAAAGGAGTGGTGCTTTACTCTGCACCACTGAGTTATTCAATATTTTCGGTGTTTTCCATGAGTGCAGTGGATCTATAAATAATTGTTGAAGCTTAATATCGGCAACATATGTGAGTCATTGATAAATGTGAAATACAACATACATAGAAAAATGTGAAAATATCGAACTTTGTACGAGCTGAGCTTCAACTGCATTTGTTCCTGCATTTGACGGCTCTAATCCCCAACCAGTACAGTGGTTAGCGTAGCTGATTGCTGTGCTGAAGAGTCCGGTTCGAATCCTCGAGAAGGCAGGGATGCTTGTAAATGTATTTTTTCGTGTGGCATAGGGACACTCTAAATATGCGGTGACCGGAAAGTCCTCTGGAGAGGTTAGTGGTAGGG
>KK122050.1:10160-107340 GCA_000611955.2 Stegodyphus mimosarum | reverse complement strand
CTGCTGAAGGTCACGTTTGCTAACTGATTTTCTCGAGAGCAGTATGTATGCGGCGCTGCAGTATTCTCATCATTAGGCTTGTCGCTCCGACTTTAGGTCACAGCCAACTTGCGCGTTTCTCTCTCTGTGTGGCAGTTGCATTTTACTCAGTTACGTTAAACTCCTTACTTTTGATTTAAGCCATAAATGTTGGCTGTTCTGTAAGCAAGAGCATTGCCTTCTGTTAACTTTTAATTGAGTTAAATAAAAAGGTCTTTTATACCCTCTACCAGTCTCTGTGTAATTTACGAGACCTAGTGATAAGTTGCTTTAGAGTTCTCGATCTAATTTGTGCTGCCAAATAAGATGAAAATTTACAATGCTGTCTATAAGACATTATTATTTTGTTTTATATTACTGTAATATTTACAATCATTTAGCATTAAGTTAATCATTTTTATGTTTAAAGTAAATTTTTATTTTTCATTAATAGTACCATTTTAAGCACTCTCTCTACATTTTTCTTTTTAAAGAATATCTATTGCTTACTGTGCTGGTCAAAATATGTCGAAATTTATGTAAACATGAAACTTTATTTAAAGTATATTTTAATAAATTTGGCAATATAAGTAATGGTTTTAGTAACTCTTTAAGAAACAATGAAGTGACTTTTTTTTAACTTCTCCACACATTGTTTCAGAATTTTTCCTTTAAATTTTCTACCATGTTACAGAAGAAGGGTATTGAAATAATTGACAAAACCTTTTTGAATAAGACACGATATGTTTAAACGAGTGCAAGTTTCCCTTGACATTTTAAAAGCATTGCATTAAACTTATGCTCCTTAATCTGATAGAAAATGCTTACGATACCCATTCTCTGCGATCGCAATGGACTCAACGCTCTTTTGAAGCCCATGCGAAAGACATCTATAAATCAACATCTCCCCCTCCAAGAAATGGACTTACTTTCGTGGCTATAAAACAAACTGTATTAATCAGACATACTAAAGAACGTAAGTCCCCAATCGCTACTTTGCGACGCTGGCCCCCATGTATTCCACACGCTAGTATATTGTCTGGGGCGTATCAAGTATCGTTGTGGAGAAGAAAGTTAAGTTCCGTGCTCGCCCCCCTCTTAAACAGGAAGGAGCACTTATCGTAAATTTTCCGCCCTGTTTGGTTGTTGGAAGCGCTTGTGGGCCGTAAATGTTTCAATCTACAGCAGTAACCTACGATGTACAAGCGCTGTGTTTAACAAGAATAGCGATGAGCCATCATATTATAGAAAGAAGGAATGTTCATGTTCGGATGGTTACTTTCCGTGTTAATATATTGTTCGACACTGATTCGATTTTGAATATGGTTATGAAAATTTTTGCTCTGACACATACTTTATAAATTTCACGTTTGAATGAATAAGGTAAACGCATTCAGAAGAATGGCGAGCAGTTGGTTTTATGAAGCGACTAGTTTTGTAATAGAATGCAAATATAATTTTAGGCAAAATGCTTTCTAATTTCTTTCAGATCTGTGTTTAATACGCATGATCGAACAAATTATTTTAACATTTGAATAAGGATCCAGGACTTAATTTCTAAAATTAGAAGTGACGGAGCCCTATGGAAGACAGTCAGAAAAGAGGAACAAAAATAAATAAAATGACTAATAAAATCCTTAATAATTAAAAGTTAAGTAATTAATTATTAAAATGGTTAAATAATTAATGCTTAACGTAATTAAACAGCTTAAATTAAAATTTAATAAAATATGAAGCAATAAATTAAAATTTAATAAGCATTTTTTAATATAATTTTATTACTAAAAATAAAATTTTCGAGATGAAATTTCTACTGAAATTTTGTTCAGTTATGTAAAAAAAGTGCCACAGTTTTCTTATTTAGGGCTCCGGTTAGAATTATGATCTATTCCCAAAACTAAGAAGTACCGGAGTCGGGCTTCGGTGGGCTCCGGCGCAATTTAATTTCTGAAACTGCATAATTACTTTTAAAGTAAAGAATGCACTAGTGGAATCCTGTACTTTTTAGCATGTTTCAATATTTGTCATGGCTGAGAAGACAGTACTGGGTGAAGGAAAAAGCTATGATCAGGATACTAATCACTATTCTAATTCAGTTCAATTTAATAAATGCAAAAATCGCTAGAAAAATTACACACTTATCCAATAATAAATTCAAGATTTATGAATATATTTACAAAAACGTTTTCAAAAAGAGAAAAGAGAAAAATAATTTATTCTTTTGACCTTTTTGGAATTGGTAATTAAATTGCATTGTTGATCATTTGTAACTGTTGACTATGCATTGAAATTCTTAATTTTGGGCAAAATTTGCACTATTAATAAGTGTTATGTTTATTACATAATTTTGATTATATATATAGTATATACGTAAATTAAACTTGAAGCATCTAAAATTAAAGTTGAATTGGAATCAAAGGTAATTCCTCAACAATATTAATAATTGCAACCGTGGTTAAGAGGTCACACTGGATCTAAATATATCAAAATTAAAATAAGAATTCCTCAGTATAACAAACTCGAAAAATAAAAATGCGAAAAGGAAAAATATGCAAACTATAAAAAAATATAATTTGTTAAAAAAAAATCTGAAAGCTTTCAGTTTTATATTACGCCCATAGGGGCTTTTTTTTTAATTTTGTTTTTAACCTTTATTTATTAAATATCATGTTCTTCGCTCTTAAACCATAAAATTCAGTTCAAGAGCAATATCGCAAAATAATTTTAAAATCAGTATATCTCTAGAATTTCCGATACACAGTTTGTTTATTTTTTCGTACAGTGTTACCATTGCTTGGTTTGTTGAGTTTTCTAATAAAAAATCGTTGAGTTTTCTAATAAAAAATTCGTTAAAGTTTTACAAAAATGAAATAGATAATAAACGAATTCCAAATTCCAAGTTTGGGTTTCCAAACCCCCATATTCTAGTGGAGGACAACTTATTGAAAATTTGATGTCTCTAGGTACTGTTCTCTTTTCGCACAGCGAGAAACATACATACATTCATGCATATTCTTCATTATTATTTAATTTCTTTTAATATAATGCGGGCTCTAACATTTGGTGGCAACAACTTGAAAAGTGAACCAACATTTATAGTGAAATAACGCAAAATGCCAAAACAAAATTATTAACCCTTCTGGGTTAACGCCCTTTGAGCTAATAAAATTAATCTCTTTTTTCTGAAACTCTAACTCAGAACTCTTCAGAGGAAAATGAATTAAAGTTTCATAAAACTCGATTAATATATTTCGATCTTCTGGTACATTTGAGATTAAAAACCGAAGAAATATTCGATTAAATTTTCATTAAACGCATTAAAATTCATTTAAAATCGAAAACTCAAATCTCAAATGTTTCCAGAAATTTCTTTACACACATTCGAAATACTTGAAAAACAGAATAAAGTATAACGTTGTGCCAAATTGGCCTAAAAAACACTTTACATTATGCAAACTGACCATTCAAAAAATTCAAATGCAATTACAAATTAAAGAGCTAAGCAAACACACTTTAAATCAACTTGTCATTTATACAATATTCAAAAACTACGTGGTCCCCGGTTTATGCAATCCTAAACTTTTAATACCGAGAAAAGGAAACGTTTTCAGAAGAGATTTCTATAAATAATATAAAATCTAATCTGAGCCTTAACAACTAAAAACTGAAAACTCATTTGAAACAAAACATAAATTTACTGAATTCTAAAGACGGCCATCTTTTTCCAAACAGTGTTTCGTGCGAAAGAAAGTGGAATTCAAAGCTACTAGGGAGAATAAAAAATTTTGTACTTCTTGGAAGAAGTTTGTGATAAGGTTCCAATAACAGAACAAATTATTTAAACATGTGTTCAAAATGTCCTATCTTGTTAAACTTTGTGTGTGGAGGTGCAAAACGTTGGGTGTGGTCTGTAAAAATTATCTCCGAGGAGGAGGGTGATTTTTAACTTCAACATGCCTGCGGGAGAAACTTAATAAAAGATCCTGTCCTATGATTGCGAAAACAAAACTGGCTGAAGTTGAGGAAAAAGGAAAAATATAGGCTATAAAAGATAAATATCTTAGCGTAACCGGAATACAATATATTTTGGAAACTAGAAGCCGCATTGTTTTAGTAACAGCAGAATTTGCCAGTTTATTATGCTATTTACAAAATTGAAGAAAGACAGTATAAATAATAATTAAAAAGGAAATAAATTGATGTATTCGTGTTTCTTCTAATAGAATTATACTTATGCAATGATACGTTTCCCTTAACAAATTATATTAAAAAATGTTTTTAGTTCTACAATATTTTGAAAAGCATAAATTGCGAATTCTCGGTAATTAAGGAGATCAACTAAAAGCATTTTTATCCCAGCTGACAGTTTATGTGCCAGTGAAAAGAATAAGCTGAACTACCACAATGCGTCTTCATTTCGCGGGAATGTGTTTCGTTCTTTATCTTTGTGACAGCAATTTGTCATTCATTCATTCGTTTTTGAAGTGCTTGACATTACCGAATTGACATTTAGCATCCATTCGGCCAAAATAACTTTCTTCAGTTTCATTTCCTTTGAAGTTCCGAGGATGCAATTCGGTGTTGGGGAATGGTCTTGTGTTTATTGTGCGGAAAGTGCTTTCTTTGTTTGTGCTTTCTCTGCATTTGCGGCATAGACACAACATTAGCTTGCTTGAAGCTGCATTTCTCCTCATATGGCCACCCTACGGAATATTTAAGCTTCAAAATAACCTGCCTTTTTTTCTGCAATTTCTTCAGCAGATCATGGTTGCTGGAGCTGAAGAACTTTGCATTATGTTTAAAAGTACTCCTCTAACATGACCGGTATATGGTGTTCTTATGTTTCAGCAATACATGTTTTTTTGTTGCAGTTCCTTCAGAGCTAATGGTTGCTGGTGTTTAGGAGATATAATCTAAAAAAGTAAATAACAAAAGCAATAAATGGGCAAAATTCCAAGACCGGAATAAAACTATAATTTCTTACGATTTACACACCCACAAACAAGCAAATGAACGCTCTTCTTCATATATTTTGATTACTCAGATAAAAAATAGAAGCCGGTTCCTGTGACAGTGACGTATTTTGATTCATCAATGTACAAACTTTCGGATCAAAACTATATAAGGATTCTAATGAATCAAGCCAGTGTAATTTCACGGATCAAGTTAGTCATTAATAAGAATTTAAATGAATCTGCGTTTCTTGCTTTTAAATCAATTAGTTTGTAAATTAACAGTAGAATAAATTTGAAAGAAAAAATTAAATATCTTACGCTTTGTTGAAATAAAAATACTGCCACATCGATGATAAACTATTTTAATTCCGGCAGGGAAAACTCCTTTGTTTAAATCACTGAGTTTGTTGATTAAATTAAAAAAAAAGTCTTACGCGGAGTGGCAAGACAAGATGACAAGTGGTTATATTACAGATTATAATTCATAACCTCGTACATACATTTGTAATATGACGTATGTAAATTTATAATTCTAAGAATATTATAAAACGAACCATGAAAACTTTATTATAGCGATTATTTATTGGCCATAAGAAGTTCAAAACAAATGGTGCGACATTTAAGCAAATCGAATTTATGTTCATGTAAGTCAAAATAGTTAAATGTTTCTTACTGCAAATATTCCCAAAGTCAAATGAGGGTCAAGTTCAGGGTTGAATTTTGCTTACTTTGTTTTTAATGGAATATACTATGAGTATTGTTTGAGACATTGTTACAACTTCTGACTAAGGTGAAACACTGAGGTGGAAGAATATGTTAAAAAAAAATTCAGTTGAAGGTATAGAAATCGGTAGTTGGAACTGGAAATTCTACTTAAATTTTGCTTTCAGAACATTTCACTCAGGTTTCGTTTAACAACTTCAATCTTTTGCCATTAGTTTCATGCTTCCTTAAAACGTACATCCTAACGTATGATTTAAGTTAATGCTTGTTATCTTAACGAGGGTTGGAAGTAAGTTTACAAGAAAAGAAGAATCAGAGCTAAATCTGCTGTCGTTTGCTTTTAAGGCTAATTTTGTTTTTAAAGAAAGCGGCCCATTAATGTGGAAACACACGTTTTAGGAAGAGCAAAGCGAAAATCAGGATATCCAGGATAATCCATGTACTTAAGAGATCCCTTTCTTCTACTGCATCTTCGCATGGAAAGTCTTAGGCATGCCATTAGTCTGGCAATTCCATTTCTAGGGCTATTCCGACCCCACCACCTTCTAAGTTTCGCTATTCCCTTGGGCCTGATCAGAAAGCGGGAATGGGCATGAAACACAACCATTATCTCTTACTCTGAACGCTCTCAACGCTTCGAAGGCAGTGGTTTCTTCCAGAGGTTTTACCGTTTCCTTTCCTTCTTTTTTTATTTCCTCCCCTCTACCCTCCAACTGGCCACTTTTTCCCAAATTGCGTTCTTTGTGTTTTGCAGCTAGTGGAATGAAAAATTTCTGACGGCGCAAACGATTTGGGTGGAACGTGCTCCGTGATTTGGTGGTGGTATATCAGATTGTGCTAAGGTCTAAAGCGATCTCAATATTTAAGATCTGATGCTATTATGCACTGCCAACTGGTGTCATATCTTGTCAATAGCTTTCCATTATTTATTCATAAAACAATCAAGTATGAGATAAGAGTTTCTTCTCTTATATTTCCCACGGATGCTTAAATTCTTATTAACAACACTGATTACGTTAAACCCAAATTTCAGTTTCTTCCATTTCTATTTCCCCTTTCCGATGATCTATGTTTCACAGCAACAGGAAATATCATTTTCTTGGTAGAAAGATTTTGCCTTACGTTTATGAAATTTGATAGAAATCAATTTGCAATTTAGTTAAAATGTTATAATTAGATTATTAATCCTTTTTCAAGTGGCATTATTGGTAATTCTAGTTATTAACGGTTTCCAGCCACGAAATATATTCTTATTTTTTCTATTAGTTTGCTCATATAATTTTTGTCAAGATTTTATAATAATATATTATAATAATCCATTACAAAATTATTCATTTATTTAGAGTTTTTAGTGAATATTTATCACTCCTAACTGAGAAGAAATAAAAAAAGTACAGAAATTAAGGAATACACTTTCATTATTAAATTTAGTGAAGAGACTAATTATAATACACTGGTTATGATAAATTAAGGAAACATCACGATTACTGAAAACGTTACATGTAAAATTTTGTGAAACTTACCCACAATATACGACACATAATAAGGTATCAAATAACATAAAAAGGAATTATCAGACAATTATGGCAGTATAAAAATTAGCACATGTATAAAATGGACAAATCGAAGGTGTCAGTTTGCCATAGGAAATGTAGCTTCAACATGAAATATGATCACCTCTAGAAGCATTACAGCACATACAGAGTTGTGTGATGCTTTCAATAGTTCCATAGGAAGCGAGAACCATTGCTCTTGCAAAGCATTTGAAAGCGTGGCAAGGCTATGAGGGGGCGGATTGAGAGTAGCTGGATGTCTCCCTAAAGCATCCCGAACGTGTTCGATAGGATTCAAGTCCGGGGATCGAGTTGGGCACTCCATGCGCATAATTGTTTCCTGTGAAAGATAATCATTTACGATGCGAGCCCTGTGTGGTCTTGCGTTGTCGTCCTGTAACAGGAAAGCATCACCTATTGCCCCGAAATATGGGCGCGCATAATCATCAAGGATGTCATCTCTATAAACCTGAGCATTCACGGTTTCCCTTGGAAAGACATGGAGGTCTGTGGATCCAGCCAAAGACATGCCACACCAATCACAGACACTGCTCTCTTTCACGGATGTTTGACGGATGATAACGGGTTCCAGGTTCTATGCATATCAAACAACGCCTACTGTCGTTTTCTAGACTAAACCTGGACTCATCCGTAAAGAGAACAGCCCTCCATTGATCGTGTGTAAGGGCGTGCAGTGGACATGTTGTCGTGCCAACTGCAAACGGCCCTTCCTATGGCGTGACGTGAGCGGCACGTAAATGGCTGGTCGCCTCGCATACAAACCACCTTCGTGAAGCCTTCTACGCACAGTTGACGTTGACAACAACCTTCCGGTGGCTGCAACAAAAGAGGATCTAAGAAGAGTCGGAGTAGCGGTTCTATTCCTGCGTGCGCATAATGTCAAATATCGGTCATCGGCGCTCGTCGTAGCGGTTGGCCTCCTTGGCTGAACCTTCTAGATGCCGAATCTGTGGTTTGAAATTGCCTCCAAAGTCTATGAACTACAGAAGGACTCACAGTTAGCCACCTGGCTAAATGTGAGTCTTTTGGCTGATTTTGTCCTGTCTCTAGTCTCCCAATGGTTCTCCAACTTAGTTCTGCAGGCAACTGATGCCTGGAGGTCATTGCTACGAATTGGCTATCTCGGATTTCTGATGTCACTATCACAGCGAAATATGTGGGCTTGCTCTCAAACATGGACTTTTATGCTCCTCGCAGATGACGTATTCCGAGTGCAGTGCCACTAATTTGCATATCGCAGTTTTACTCAGCTACTCTTACTTGTCAACATATTCAAATTTTACACGGTTTGGCTTATTTTTGAGGGAGTTATCACTATTTTTGTATTTTTTCCTTAATTTATGATAACCAGTGTATTAATAATAATTTCTGTTTATGATTTTGAAGCTACATTAATTTCAAAAGGAAAACAAAAAGATGAATAAGGATCTTCGTGAAATATGTCTCTGTATTCACATTATCTATTAAAGGTGCATGTTTTAATTGCATTTACATGTTTGGTCTCATGGTAGTGATTTCCGTGGTAAAAAATAATTAAAACTACAATTTCGTCAATCCACAGACTGTGAAATAATCCGAAAACAAACTTATAAAAATTAATTATCTAATTTAATGCAAATTTAAAGTTAAAAACAATTTAATAATTCCAATACCCTCTGCAACAGCTTGTTTTGATTTTATGCTAGTAGACTTACCCGATGCCGATTAAGTTAGATTGAGGGTAATGCATCTAACAACAGAGAGAACGAGCCACTGTAATCCTTCTCTAATAACGATGCGAAAAATACGATTCATAGTCATACATTTTTCAGTCTGATGCGATATGGAACCCACACAAAAAATTTCGATAGAAAAATAAGCTAATTCTCTCTCATTATATCAGCAACAATAGCACGCAGTTTTTAATGATCTTCCTCTTTTTAATCAAATGGTCGTAAAAGCTCAAGTTCCATCCAATATTTCATCTATATATTGAATTTTAGTCGATTAAATGTGGCAAAAAATTTATCATAACTGATTAGAAATCAATAACGCGAACAAACGCTCAAACATACATTCATTCTTATATGTATAGATTTTGCTAAACTTACAAATTTTCGACTAACAAACTCAACGATTTGAAAGCGAACAGTAGCAACACATTTCGAAATAAAGCATTTTTGTCTCCAATGCGCGAGACTGTTGCCACCCGGAAAAATGAGTGAGAAAATTTTTAATTAATATCTCGGGTGATTAAAGTTGACATGGGATGGCGAAGATGGGAACAGTCGAAATGGCTTCTCACGAATTTTTGGAATCGGAAATAATGTATTTAATGTTTGGCAATTCAAATCTCTGATTTTAGCTAATTTTTTTCAGAAAAAAGTGGACGTCGATGTTTTACAGGGCCCAGAAAAGAACTGTAGAAAGTTTGGTGACGATACCTATAGTAGTGACGGAGTGATTAGAGACAGACTTTCTTCTCTATATATAGATTGCAGTAGCTTATTTCTTTTTTGTTTTTATATGATACCCGTCAAAATAAATCAGATAGAGTTAGTGTGATTTTTGACATATCTTTAAATATTGCTTTGAGTGCAGCAGCAGTGATTGGCTGTTCTAATTAAAGTACTTTTTTAATTGAGCACTAGCCAACGAGAGTACAAGATAAATGCTCAGTATCTGATTTTTAGTGAAAAGCATAAAATAGTAAAATATGAAGTTTAACATTTTATTCTTCCTTCTAATTTTATATTTTTAAAATTAAACCTAAAATACAATAATATATGAAAATATGCATGAAGTCTGCAATAAAAAATACATGAAAGTGTCTAAATAAAAGTAGATAAAAGTCTATGAATAAAAAAATATATGAAAATCTGCATATTTTAAATGCTATAAAATAATTTTCCTTGAAAAGGAGGGCCTGAGCACACGCATAGTTTGCTCCAGCGGAAATGTAGCCCTGCTTCTTCCTTGAAAGAGGTGTGATTTTGAGTTTCAAGAAGAGGATTTTGACTCGTTCACCCTAATTGGTAAAGTGGTTAGTAATGATGGCTGCTATACCGCTGGGATCACGATCGAATCACGGAAAATGTGTGGATGTATCTAGGTGTATAGTGAATGCGAGGCATGGAGGCACTTAAAATACTAACGAAAGGAAAGTCCCCCAAAGTAGCTCCGCAATAGAGGAAGAGGAATGTGAGATCTCCAAATCCATCGCTCGAGGTTGTTCTGTATCACACTTTGAACGTAACTGCGTAACTGCGGAGTTAGAGCAATAGGGCTAAACATATACGAACAAAAGTGAGGTTTTGGTGGGCAGTCTACTTGTGTCTCCGTTATCTTCATTCTCCAACTAGATTCTCCATTTTTGATTCATTCTCCATTTTTGAAAGGATGTGTATTCACACTCCTTTCAAAAAGGAAGATATGCATATTTATTTCAGTATGAAGTACCCAGAAAGTTGACTGGCCTTGGAGTTGCTTACCACCGACCACATATTGCCCAGGTATCTTAATCATCAGGTTTTTAATGCTAAATGATTGTTTCCTCTGAAGAAACATTAGACGCCAGATTTTCGCATGGTTTTAGATCTGAGATTTATTAAAAAAACGAAGTATTATCACCGTTGACACATAGTTTGAACAGACCCTTTAATCGAATTTGGCTAATTTCAAGATGGACAAGCTAGGGGCGTTTGTTGTGTCATGTCTGTAAAATCTGTAACAAATTTTGAACATATCTCTTATATTACTTGCTCCAACCCATTCTTTTTTATCACGAAAAAGAGATGCATAAAAGTCTTAGAGACCATTATGACACAACTCTTTCTTATTAGCTGGAATATAAATTGCATAGTTGGATTTTAAAACAATAAACTAAATGGATGAAACGAAAATAACCACAAGCTTATCGTTATGCATTGCACAGAGAAAACAGTTAAAATGAATTCAACCCCCATCGCGTGCAAAAAGCCATTACTTTTTTACAACAGGAGTTTTGCAATTTAAATTTTATATTTTCGTAACATAAAGAAGAACAATTAATTTTTGCTAAGTTTGGAATTAAATATCAATGAATGTACTTGAATGTTTTCTTTCAGCTGCTTAATTTACTGTTTTAAGTAAATGAATAGAGATATTTTACTTTGGGAGGTTGCTTAACATTTTACGTTTTAAATACGTTAAATTCGCTGCTAAAAAGTTTCCTTTCTTTCAGTATACATATATATATTCAAAATGAGAGATAAACAGTAAGAATATCAATTACAATATACGTTTATAAGCTAAAATTAATTTAAGAATTACATTTACATACAAAGAATTAAAATAAAATTTTAATTTTCTTAATCAATATGCATAATATTAAATATTTCGAATAAGTTTGATTCTTTTCAAACATCCACAAAGAAATTTCTTTGGAACTTTTTAAAAATTTTTAATTTTTTCCTGGAAATTTTGTTCTTAATTTTGTTTTTAGTAAATCCATTTCTTGTCTGGCAAAATGTCGGTTGTCCCAAGATAAACCGAATTCAAAACAAATGAAGTCTCTCATGTCCCGTGCGGATTACCTTTAGTATCCGATGTAAAGTATAGAAGTAATTATTTTTAAAATTTGTAAATGATTAATTTACTAATATGATAATTAATGATGCTACTATTATGCAATTACTAATATGGTTCTCAATACACCTTTCTGTTGTTAAGCGTGTTATTCCTAAACCATGTTAATTTCAGTGAAGCATATTCATGTATCATCCGAATTCAAGGTATATCGAGCAGTAACAGGAGAATCCTGTCTTTAAGTGGCTGTAAGATAAAAACAAAAAACTTCATTTATCATATTGTTTTTATAAAACCTAATTAATAACCTGAATAACTGAAAATAAGAGATCAGAGTTTGCTGTTCGACATCAAGGATCTTCATAGTAAAAAAGTAAAAAACCTCAGTGTCAAAATCACGCCTTATTTTATATGAACATTTATTGCCATATTTTTTATACATAGCTTACATGCGAAGCTTGGGAAGAATGTTGGAGATTTAATTACGTGCCACAAGCATGCGCAGATTAGTTTGAGTTTGTTTCTTTTCAGTAGTGGGCAAAAATAACTCATTTTCCAGAAAGCCAGAGGTTATATCTTTTTCAAACATCAATGATTCTTTATTCCTCTTCATTCGAAGAGTAATATTCTATGTTTATATTTAGATCTGGTATCAGAAACTGAAGGGCACTCTTTTTTCAGTTGAAGTAACTGTAATTATGCTTATTTACACAGTATACTTTTTTTTCAATGGCAAAACAAAAGTTTACTGGCAGCGGTTCTAGACCTAAGAGATAGTGAAACTTTGGCCTTGGTTTTTATTCACATGCTATTTTTCTTTTTGAAAGAGGAATAATAAATTAGGAAACTTACGGGGTGTGCCCTCTGGGATTGTAAATTACTCAGTTTGATTAGTTAGTAAGATGTGCAAATAGAAGTGTGGATGAAAAATTGCGAAAAATGTTTTTTGTAACTTGAAAAATATTTTTTGTAACTTGAAAAATGTTTTTTGTAACTTGAAATATGTTTTTTGTAACTTGAAAAATAGCAGTTAAAATATACTTTACACGCAAATGTTTAAAAAATAACATTCTACCCAACACTTTCGGAATCTTCGGAAAAATCATTCCTAGGGCTTCGATAATGCGTCTTCCGTAAACTTCCAAAAAGTCTCCAGTACGTAAGAAATGACCACGAAGACTGCATAAAGAGTTTCTGCCTGTATTTTGACTGAATTTTGAAACCCGATATCAAAGAAAGCAATAAATGTTTTTGAATGTATTGAGTAATGTTGCACATTCCTAAAGCTAAGATTAAAGGAACTACTTTGCAACTTGCCATCCGTTAGATATCGACTTTTTTGTCGATAACACCAACTACACCGAACGTCGTTTCACACGAACTTGTACTCTTTTGGACATTAATGTTTTTGTTACGAACTAAATTATTTTTGAAAAGCTAACCGACTGTAAACAATAATTATCAAGTTGTCGACATTCCCCATGAGTATTATTTGGTCTAACCTCGATAATAATGTAACTTTTTGAAGTTTTAGATTTTTAAAGGGATGTAGAAAGGTCAACAATAAGTTTAAACAGCTACTTTTAATTAATAAACAATATAAATCTTCAAATCCTAATTTTAAAGCATAGAGTCATGTTTCCTCTTTTTATTTTCTATTGTTTTATTTGCATCTAGCATCTGTTCCATGACTTAATTTTGACCTACTGAACCGGCAGCGCTTTTATCGTTTGAAAGCTGTTTACATTCTTTTCGAGATATCGCCGTAGTTAGGCCCGAATCCACTACCAAAATGAAAAAACAGCCGGTTCTGCAATCTACTTCTGCGTTATCATTTCATCTATTATAAACAGGTTTTTTATTCTTCACTTTTAGGAAAGTTGATTAGCATTAGTATGGTGTGAAAACGGGCTATATGTGCAACGCCATCTATTGGTGACGTTGTCAAATGCTCGCTGTGAGTATTATTCGATTTAATTTAAATAATAATATAGTTTTTGAAGTTTTATTTTTTTCCCTTTATATATGCCTAATGATCTACCTTAATGTCAAGTTTCAAGTACCTAAGTCATTTAGAAGTGGTCTAGATTTTTGATCAGTAAGTGAGTGATAAAAATGACACTTTTCAGACCTTAATAATTCAATAATTACAAGAGGTAGATTAATGAAATTTGGGATTCTAGGTGTTCAAGGGTTTCTAGGTATTTGTATTAGACATACAAAAGTGCAAGTTTGTAGGTCTAATAGTTTAGCTCGAAATGGTTCGTGCAAGATACACATGGCCGGTGTCTTACTGTTTACTTTTCCGTCTGTTCCGAACTTGCCTACCACACTCCCGTGTATCTAAATATAGTTATATTAGTAGAGATTATCAGTAGGCATTGCCCAGGTTCAATAGCGAAACATTTTACGCAATACTAGATTAATGTGTATTTAGACTAACATGAGAACGTTATATATCTTCAGTATATTTAAAAGTGAAAAAATATACAAAGTAATTCTATAAAAAATATTAATGTTTTTATTTATATATAGCGTGAATTAAATACATTTTTGTTAAAATCAATCATGTCACAAAGCAAAAAATAATCACAGACAAATTAAATTTGAAAGATAATTGAATGAATATCTTATATGTTTCGGAATGGCAGCAGTCCTGAATGAAAAGCGTAAAAAACGCAAAACTGTGTTTAGAGATTAATAGCCCTGTAGGCCTAAAAAATAATATTCTTAAGAACTACATGTATTGTTTTTTAGCATAATTTGTTGATTAAATACAGGCAGATTAAACGTAAAAGATGTACATCTTTTATTTTGCGAAATGGCAACAGACTTGAATAAAAAGTTAAACAAGGGATTTTAAGTGAATCAAAGCAAAATCTTGTTTCGAGACTAATAGTTCTTTTGGGCTAATAGCATTTTAAAAAAATCTAATATTAAATTTGTTTAATTCTTTTAAGTTTTTATAATATTTAAAATATTTAATAATTTTAAGTAATCTGAAAATTTTACAATGTGCTCATTACGTAATTTCTTTAATCTGAGTCTTTAATTTATTCATACTTCGTAATTAACAAAGTACGTGGAATAAAGGAAAATGCTTTAAAGTCAGTACATAGATCTTATCGTTTAACAGCTGTACATGGAGAGTAAAAAATATCAGCTTTTTCTTTTCCTTCCCATCTTCTCATTTATATTTACAGATATTATTTTAAGCATATTGTGCTCTTTTTCAATAAATAATGGAAACACTAATACTAACTCAAATATTGACTTTTATTTTATTTTCCTTTCTTTTTGTTGTAGAATTTGTGATAAGAGACACAGTGTCGGTTCTGTAGAAATCACCATTTATATTAGTTCTATAAAAAAATTCTTTTTTCCATCTATGCTTATGCTATGAAACCTAACGAAATTTTATTAAAGAACATTGCAAAAGATCTAGAAAGGTGCTTAATGATATTATCATAAGATGTAGAATAAATTGGATGTACTTAACATAACAAATAACGAAAACTTTCCCTCAATTATTAACACGGTTTCAGTTAGGCTAGAAAATTGCGTTTAAACACTTCCAATTACAATATAACGTACATAATATATATTACATATTAATATAACACTTAGAAGGTGGATTTATTTTTAAGAAATGTAAAGGGTGACGAAATTTTGGAGAAAAAGAATTGTACACAAATTCTGTATCATAAGGCGTCATGAAAATATTTTTGTAAATTAAAAGAACAGACAGAAAGAAAAGATATCATAAATAAAATGCCTTTTTATTTAAATAAATGAAGTTAACAATTAGACAAAAATTTATTAAGAAGTAGGATTATTAATTTTAAATAAATTAGTTTGTAACAGTGACAGTATACTCTCACGTGGAAGGTAAAAATAATATAATTCCAGCAGTGATTGCACTTTGCTGTTAAATATTTCAGTTTGTGATTAATTCGAAAGGTAACTAATATACAGCTTGCCGAACGGCAATAAACCGACGCGCGGAATACAAAAATGATTTATTTCGAGCAGTAGCAACATATTTGTTAAAATAAATAGAAAGCATAATCGAAATTCAAAATTCTGGCTTCGAGGTGCACCTTTTCGTCTAGAGGACTATGTATGTTTTAAATTTGCTGGCTCGATATTTCGCCATTTTTTCACAATGCAAGTATCATGCATATACATACAGATTCTTCATTATTTAATAAGAGAGATAATGCACACAAACAATTTATTAGCAACAGAAAAAATTAGTTACGAACTTTTATTAAGGAAAGCAACTAAAACAAAATAAGTCGTCAAGTAGAATAAAAAAGAGGAAAGTTAACTAAACAGATAAACTTAGACAATAAAAATCTAACCAATGCAATGCCAGTTTGAAATTATGTTCAAAACATGGTATCAATATTAAAAGTTCATAACTAAAGACAAATTTCCAATAAAACCATATTGAAATAGCTGAAGAATTGAATATATAATCTATTTTTATAAAATAAGTTGATCATTATTTCATTCCTTCGGAATCATGTAGGTAAGAAACAAACAGTAAAACTCGCAGATATCACATTTCTGACAAGAAAATTTAAAAGAAAGGCTAGAGAATCAAGTTAAATGTATAAATATGTTAAAACTGCTGCGTCCGATAACATTGTTGAGGTAGAAGATTTTAAAATTTAACGTAATAGAAATCGAAGCAAGAAGAGTGTTAAAAAATGTTCAATTGAACGCGTTATAAATATGCGCAAGGAATTTTAAATAATTAAATTTCTGAATACTGATCAAATGGTATTTCTTCTTATGAGGGAATATACAGGGTTTTTATAAAGTCCGGACCCATTTTGATGTTTAATAACTCATAAAATAATAAAGATAGATTAAAATTAATAACATAAGCGGTTAGATAAACTCAAAAAGCTTCATGACCCTTGTCAATGAACTTCCACGTGTGTCCGCTTCGTCGCAAAGAGAATATCAAGTCGATATTCAATTTCACGCCAGGTACCGGCAAGCATGTCGGCATCCACAGAGGCTATTGCGGTTGTAATTCTGGCTTTTAGGTCATCAATGTTCGACACTCCTCACGTAAACGTTGTCTTTTACAAATCCCCAAAGGAAAAAGTCAAGCAGCGTTATATCAGGTGATCTGGGTGACCATAGAAATGGACGGTCTCATCAGTCGTATGCTTACACATGTTGGAAAACTTCGTATTTCCACAACAAGAAGAGCTTCAGCCACATGTCTTTTCACAACAAGATGTGCACCACCTCATTGGGGTACCATCGTTCGTAGTTCTTTGAATGGCCATTTTATAGGAAGATGGATTGGGCGAGGAGGTCCAATTCCTTGGCCACCCAGATCAATTGATATAACGCCGCTGGACTTTTTCCTTTGGGGATTTGTAAAGGGCAACGTTTACAGGAGGAGAGTGTCGAACATTGATGACCTAAAAGCCAGAATTACAACCGCAATAGCCTCTGTGGATGCCGACATGCTTGCCGGTACCTGGCGTGAAATTGAATATCGACTTGATATACTCCGTGCGACGTAGGGGGCACACGTGGAAGTTTATTGACAAGGGTCATGAAACGTTTTGAGTCCATCTAACCATTTATGCTATTAATTTTAATCTATCTTTATTATTTTATGAGTTATTAAACATCAAAATGGGTTGGGGACTTTATAAAGACCCTGTATTTTTATTCTTGAAAAAGGTTTATTCTTCTTGTTTAATTGGATAACGAAGCTAACCAAAAGTGAAGAAAGTTTTTAAATTTCGAACTGTAAAATTTGAAATTGTTAAGAATCGTTATAAAATCATTGGGAATTTTTCTTTGCCATAAATGTTTATCCAGAGTCATGTTTATCCAGAGTCCAGCAAAAGCTCATATCATTACGTCAAGTGATTAGTATTAGACTTTAAAAACAAAAGAATGGCTTTATTTTGCTCATTTTAACATAAATATAATTAATTATAGAGATTACAAAAAATAATTAAAAAAAATCTGAAAGCTTTCAGATTTTATATTATGCTCAAAGGGGCAATTTTGCATTTACAGACATATATACGTTTCAAGAATATTTGGGCTAATGCCACTTTAGGCTAAAAATGTTTAAAAACAGCATATCTTTAGAATTTCCAATAAACAGTCTCGCTCGCGCTCTGGAGAGAAAAATATTTGATTCCGTACAGTGTTGCCACTGCTCGCTTTGAAATTGTTGAGTTTTTTAATCAAACATTCGTTAGAGTCTTACAAAATATAAAATAGACAATAAAACAAATTCTAGATTCTGAATTCAGGCTTCCATGTTCAGCTGGAGGACTATGTTCAGAATTTGATGACTCTAGGTACCGTTGTTTTTTTACAGTGCAAGAAACATGCATACTGTTGCGTTATACGGGTTCGTGGATTTGAGAGTATCCGATGAAAACACGATGCAGAACAATAAAAAGCACAATTTATTTACAGGAATCACTATTTACAGCACAGTTCCAAAATTACCTTTAAAAGCGTCGAAAATCTACAATAAATACGCTGAAACAATCAGCAACACAGCTTCAGGCTGTAACTGTAAAGGTAGCTCGGCGGCAACACTAAACTTATAATAAACACTGTGGAACAATCACCAATACACTGTCAAGCTATACTGTAAAGTTAGCTTCACGGCAAAGCACTATCTCGATCGCTTTCCGTTCACCAAAACTCTCGCGTAGCAGCTATTCTCACAACTAATCACACTGCTCGCAACACTTCACAATCTACTCGCAACTACTGCTCTCAGAAACGCAAGGGTTTATATAGCTTTTCTTTAAGTTCCACACGTTTCGAGAAATATCTCGCCGGAAAGCTTACATACAGGCGCAACAGCCGAATTTTTCGTAACAATACATTCATGCAGATTCTTCATTATTTAGTTTCTTTAAATGTAATACAGATGATAATATTTGGTGGCAACAGTTTGAAAAGTTATACATCGCATTTAAATGATTCAACCCAAAATGCTACTTCAAGAATAATAGACCTTCTGGGCTAATGCTCTTTAGGCTACTAATGACTTTTATATATGCATCTGAATTTAAAATCTTCTGAAAAGCAACTGAGTTAGAACCTCTGTAAATTAAAAATGCTATTGAATTAAAAATTGAGTAAAACGCAGGTTAATATTTTTTGTTTCTTATTGCAAAATGTTTGTACATTCCAAATAATTGATATTTAAATTAACTGTTTTACATGAGAAGAGTTCAATTTCTATTACATCATTTGCTGTTATTCGACGTATTTTTCTATTCTTGTTTATATTTTCCTCAGACAGTTTTGTTTCATGCTGAAGGCTTATGAGACTCATTTTTCCACCATTCCTCAAATAGCAAGTTCAATTTTTCTTTAGATAAGCTTGGTTAATTTGAAACTCCGGACTACGGTCACTTTTGCGAGTAATTCGTTGAGTCTTGGGAAGAAGAAATATTTCTAGAATAATTTTGCTGTGAACGTATATGTTTTCAGATTCTTGCGAAATATATAATTTTCTCTAAAATAAAAGCTAATTTGTGATTTATTTACAAATGAAACATATAAAACATTTTTTTCGTCGCTATTTAGTAATCCTAATAAATTTATTACAGTTTTTATTTCGACAAAATTTTGTTTATTAATGTCTTTATTATAGGAGGATTCTAGGACACCAGATTATTTTCTTAATATTTGCCGGCGGATTAAAAAAATCGAATTCCAAAAGACCTATCTCCTGAAAGAATGAAAGCAATGAAATACGAGTAAATACTTCCAAGACGCATCGGAACAAAAACGTATTGATGTAGGCTTTTATTGCTCCTCGTGTGGTACGCTGATGGCATTAAAAAGGAGCTTTATTGCATGCTTAGAAGTTGTAGAATTTTTTTTTTGAGAAATATGTTTTCTTTTGTTGATGTCATCCGATTGGACTGGTGAAATGTTTATAGCTTTTCTTTGGATTTAATGCTTTTTTATTCAGGGCATAAATACTGTAGTAGGGGTTATATCCAAACTGATAGAAATTATCATTGCTTTCTCGTTTATCTAGTCAAAAATCTGTTCTGTAAATATAAAAGTAACAAATTTTATTTTAGATGAACGCAACAACAGGAACCAACGTTTCTCAGCTGTTAAAAAATACGTAAAGATTCTATATGATCACAATGCTTATGTTAAAACTAATAATTTGCATTACATTTTGTTATGGATTTTGCATATATGTAAATAAATTTAGTGAATCCACACGTAAATTTATATTATGTCTTGTATACGTCAACATGAAAGACCTCAAAGGTTTGAAGCATCAACGTAAAAACAGGGTTACAAGCGTAAATCCATTTAACAATGAGGTAAATGGCGGCGAGATAATGCCAAGCTAGTGATGGTTTTGGCGACAAATTTGTGTTGCCAAATTTAGCAAGTAATCACCAGAAGTTGCCAAATTTGGCCACCATTTGTCTCGAAACCTATGTAACCGCTACTAGTCCGATCCCTATATCCCTATGTAACTGCAGTTGTATACTGCCCTATGTAATTGTAACTGTGCATATCTTCCAGCAGTTTCGAGAAATCGGAGCTGCTGAAAATTTCCCAGTGGACGGTGGAAAAGTATATAAGACCGGAGGGAGTATTAAGTGAGTTTAATTTAGTCCAGAGTATTTAAAGTACTGATAGATCACTTTGATGTCTTTTATATTTTCTTGTACTTAACATTCTTAGTAGTCTGAAGTGATAACTACGTATTGTACTCTGTCATACCAAGAAAAGCTCTACGAGTACTTTTGTGAAAAGTTCCATAACTGTAAAGTGTTTCTTTAAGGAAAATATTTCTTTTCTTCTAGCTATTATCGGTTTTGTGTACATTCAATCCACTAAGAAGCCGTACGTACATAACAATAGATTTTTATACAGAGTTCTATTACATACATTATATACATACTTTACTTGTATTGTATGCATTTGAATGCAGCTTTGAAAACAAATTATGTATCTATGCACCAGTACAAGCAAAGTTTTCATAAGTTTAGAATATTAATAGTAATAATGATTAAAAATGCATGCATTAAAAACAATAATATGCATCGATATGATTACATACGTATTCGTTACTAATGGTGTGAAGAAAACTTTTATCAGATTTAGTTGAATGATTTTCGTTTACCATGTGTAACGTTTAGCGTCAATCATCTGTTGCGCACATAGAATTAATTGCATTATACGTAAACCTTTCATGTTATTGTATCTTTTTAAAAATAGTTGTATTTATATATTTTTCTTATGCTGATACGAATTTGTTTATTTTTAAGCTTTGCATATTTATCTTAATTGTATCTCGTATTACAACTTTATATTTTTAATTACATATTTTATTTATTTTGGATTTTTGGACATTTATTGTGCCAAATTTCATGCATTATGCTATAGTCCTCATAGTTATGAGTCTATTGACGTCTGATTTTTGTCTTTAGTATAATTACAGTTGTTCATCTCGCTGTTATTCAGCTCAATAAAGTTTTACTTTTCATTTAGTGTAGTTATTCAAGGAAATATCTACAGATCAGTAGCGCTCAATAATATGCATTATATAAAGTCTTAAGAACAGAGCACAATCCTAAATTTACGTAGGAAAGATTGCCATTTTGACGTTTTCCCACTATTTCCAAAATTTGGCTTTTTCCAGCTCACTCAGCGTCGCTTTATTCATTTGCTTTTTAGCTTCTCTGCGTCTTTCTGTCATACTGAAGCTTTTTATATACACTATTTTATAGACAAAAAAAAACGACACACCACGTCGCTCCCAGAAGATATAAAGCAAATTGGACACAAATTCATATGCATACAGGTTTCGACAGAAAATGCAAAATTTTACATTTTGGCTGCCAATCAATGAACGGTTGTCGCAACAGCGCATCTGATCTGCGCAACTGGCAGGATACTTAAGAGGAGAAATTACGATTCCAGGTAATAAATTCTTCACGAATTTCATTCCACGTACTCTGGGAGACAGTAACTATGCCTCGCATACAGGTGCACGAACGATATGCGCAGATGTCAGAATTTGAGAGAGGTCGTGTAGCTGGGCTCAGGAGCTGGTAGGCCTTATCGGCGAATAGCTCGACATTTGAGCAGGAGCGATGCCACTATTATACGATGTTGTCAGGAATGGGTGAACCATGGCCGCACACAGCGTCAAGAAGGAAGCGGTAGGCTTAGAGAAACGACAGAACGTGAAGACCGAACAATCGTCAGAGCGGCACTCACAGCCCCAGATGCATCATTATCATCGATTGTACTTGCAACTAGTGTTTCAGTGACCGCAAGGACCATTCATAGACGGCTCACAGAAAGGGGGCTGAGGTCATGGCGCTCCTTGCACCGACTACCATTGACATCTGTACAACGTTAAGCCCGTTTTCAGTGGTGTGGGGCTCATTCGCACTGGAATGTCACTGACTGTAGTAGAATAGTCTTCAGTGATGAGTCCCGCTTTGAACTGAGCCCCGATGATCAGCGAAGGCGAATCTGGAGACGCGCCGTACAGAGGTGTGATACCAACCTGAATGTCTTCCGGCAGACAGGCCGACAACCAGGAGTGATGGCCTGGGGCGCCATTTCATTTCATAGTAGGACCCCTTTGGTTGTCATTGGTCGCAACCTTACAGCACATCGGTACGTCGACGAAGTTCTAAGGCCCGTTGTGCTGTCCTTCATGTCACGCCACCCTGGGCTTACATTTCAGCAAGATAATGCCCGCCCCCACACTGCACATGTTTCTACTGCTTGCCGAACATAAACTTCGCCAGCAAGGTCGCCGGATCTCTCTCCTATTGAGCACGCTTGGAGCATTATGGGAAGGGCCCTCTAGCCAGCTGGGGATGTTGACGATCTAACGCGCCAGTTGGACAGAATTTCGCACGATATCCCTCAGGAGGACATCCGCAACCTCTATCAATCGAAGCCAAGCCGAATAACTGCTTGAATAAGGGCCAGAGGTTGACAAACGTATTATTGACTTTTTCTCTTTATGAAGCTCTATCACTTCAATAAATCATCCAATTTTTCTCAAACTGTAATCATTTGTTTTTCTGTACATGTACATCACTTCTACCGATTTTCGTCCCATTCGGGTAACTCCTTCTTGGTGCGTCGTTCTTTTGTCTAAGAGTGTATAAAAAAATCAACCTTTATCTTATTAATAATCTTCTTACAATACAAGCATTCCATTGTGAAGTTATATCAATGTAAAACAATTTACTTCTCCAAACTGAAGCCCTTGAAACCTTTATAACTTCGTTAAGAAATTGTTTTAGCATTAGCAAAATCAAAATGAGAATTCCTTCTATTACTGATCTTCAAAAACTAGATGCAAAATTTACTAAAACATGAATGATCGATAGTCAATACATCATTACAATCAACCATGAAATGTACTCTTTGCCACGTTTACTTTTATTAGTTTGACACCTTATTTAGGAAAGCGCGGTCGAGAAGACATAGTGCATCAACGGTTAAAATGAAAGCAAGAAAACTTGAATTTTCTTGACTACATTGTAAAATGTCGGTCAGTTTCAAAAACATATTGTACAGTCTTCCTTATATTTATAGAAACAGCAAATAAGTTTATATTTTATGCTATCTGTTGAGCGGGTTGTTCTCATTTTCAATGAAGTCGAACTGATTACTGAAATCTGGAGTGCTTGATGTTAACAATAACATGAAAAATATGCTAATACTTCCACATGAAAGTGCTGGTGTTTTTATTACGCGACTTTGCGATCACGACAGAACAGAAATACTAACTAACGTACTTAAGAGAAATTTTTTATTTCAAGTCTTCTGCGCAGAGGACTACTCAAAAAATGCAGTTACGTCTTGAACAATCAAGTGCTTTCTGTATTAAATATGCAATTTGTCTTTTGTCTCTTCTTTTCGTTTAACTCTAATTTCAACTATTCGTGTTGCACAAAGTATACCACGAGTCTTACAAAAGTATGTTATACCACTAAAAAAATAAACAAATGCACAGAAGAACAGCAAATGCGGAAACGTTATTAAAAAATAAGTAAAGAAAAATAAGTAAAAGAAAAAATAAAATAAAACTAAAAAAATCTGAAAGCTTTCAAATTTTATATTATGCCCAAACGGACATATTTTTCTTTCACACATACATACACGTTTCAAGAACATTTGGGCTAATGCCTCTTTGGGCTAAAAATATTTTAAAACAGCATATCTTTAGAATTTCCAAAAACAGTCTCGGATGCTGGAAATAAAAATATTTCATTCCATTTTACTTGTTGTGTTGCCACTGCTAGCTTTAAAATCTTTGAGTTTCTTAATCAAAAATACGTTAAAATTTAAAGACAAAATATGAAATAGATAATAAAACAAATTCTAAATTCAAAATTTGGACTTTCAGGTGCCTATATTCGGATAGAGGACTACGTTGTTCAAAATTGATGGCTCTAGGTATCGTCGTTTGTGAGAAACCTCCATACATTCATGTAGATTCTTCATTATTTAATTTCTTAAAAGATAATACACTGCGATAATATTTGGTGGTAACAATTTAAAAAGTGATACAGCCGTTTATAGCGATTCGAAGCAAAGTGCCGTTTCGAGACTAATAGTTCTTCTGAGCTAACACCTCTGTGGGTTAAAGTGATGAAATAAAGAGAACTCAGCAATCTAAATTGAAAATGAAATTTCGAAAAGCAGAAATTCTCTCGGTAGTCCGGAAATATTCAGAAAAAATTGCGGGCCAAAATACAGACAGGTGCTTCAAAGTTGCCTGAAATAGCTTCCTCTGCTGGACCTGATGAATGCACTCAAGAAGAAAATACTTAACCATCCTCGCTACCGCAGCTGCACAAAGCACCTGAAGCCAGTCCATATCGTTTTAAATAGTTCTTAAGATTACCATGTCCAGTCAACAATTGACTTTTGCCACTTTGACTACAAATATATTTAACTCCTTCTTGTTCGGCATCGCATATCACACGTTCGGCGTTTGTGGGGCCGTAAGGGCGGAATCACATGCCATGCGACGAAGGGAGAAATTCCAAAGTTGAAACTGAATTCGTTGCTACTCATACGTAGCTCTAAATTCCGCGATTATTTTTGTTTTTCTGAGTATCGGTAAGAGGTAACTCGACTAGTCCTAGTTTCTTCACAATTTTCGCAGTGAGATTTTTCGCCTTGTATATCCGTGATTGAAATCTGCGCGATATCTGTTAGAATTAAAAAAAATCAAGATATTTTTTTATATTCATAGCTAATTTTTTTCGATAAAGTATTTTTTGATTGAATGAATGACTTTGGTTTTGTGATAAATATGGTTTTTATGCTCTGATGTCTAAGGCAGGTTGTACAGCTGTTTTAATGGTAAAGTTTTAAATCCATTTTCTAAAGCATTTAAACAATAGAGCATCAAAACAATAGAGTTAATAAATATACTAGTAATCACACTGTATTTTTTTGAATTTGAAACTTGGGTGCATTGCCGGGAAAATGATGATCAGTGGACGGGATATTTGACAAGATATTTGACATATTTGACCATCCGCAGGTCCATTAAAAGCTGCTTACAATCAAAACTATTTTCCATTTTCGAATTTAGGATAGATATATATATATTAATTTTCAGCAATAAAAAAGTGCTTTTTTTGAGTCAGAAATTCGAAAAAAAAAAAACCTGCTAAGAAGGGGTTAATATTCTATTTACATAAATCTTTCAGTTGTGTGAAAATTGAACAGTGGGTTAATTTGCAGTGCAGTGAAGAGCAACACCGAAAATTATTACTCAATATTATGCAAAGAAAGAATAGTCGTCAGTAGTACTAGTGTTTTTCTAATAACTGTAATATCTGCAATGTGTTCTCTTCTAACGAAGTAATTTCACTAAAAGTAAATGGAATGTATGAATTATGAATGGAATGAAGTAATTGTGACGTTTTCGTATTCTTTTTCGGTACATTAGTTTTATTATATTTCTTTACTTATTTTGTTATGTTTTTCTGCGAAAAACGGGCTAAGCTGAATACTTACTGGAATAGAATTACACTGTTTAATGATTATATAGTAAACTGCCCTTATTAATAACAATTTAAGGCTTAATTGCTGCTTTTGAGCGAACTGAAAATAAACGTGACTATATGGACATTATACACAGTCCAGTCACATTAATGTGACCATCTGTCAAAAGCCAGAATAACCACCTTTCGCAGAGCGGACTGCTGCGAGACGTGCAAGAAGAGAGTCACATAGGTCCCTGAAGGTGTTCTCTGGGATGTTGAGCCATGCCGATTCTAATGCCGTGGCCAGCTGCGCTAGATTACGCGGTTGAGGATCCATGGCGCGAATAACTCGATCGAGATGGTCCCACAGATGCTCGATTGGGTTTAAGTCAGGTGAGTTTGCTGGCCAGGGGAGGACGGTAAACTCATCCTGGTGCTCTTCGAACCACGCACGTACACTGGCAGCTGTATGGCACCTCGCATTGTCCTGCTGGAAGATGCCATCATCCTGAGGAAAAACAATGCGCATGTAGGGGTGAACATGGTCCGCAAGGACAGATGCGTACTTGTATTGATCCATTGTGCCTTCCACAATGATCAGTGAACCTAGAGAATGCCAGGAAAACATTCCCCAGACCATAATGCTCCCGCCTCCAGCTTGGACCGTTCCGGCAATGGTTGCAGGGTGGTTCCTTTCAGAGGTTTCACGCCTTATACGCCAACGTCCATCTGTCCGATGGAGCATAAAACGCGATTCATCCGAAAACGCAACCTGTCGCCACTCAGTGGACGTCCAGCTGCTGTACTGGCGTGCAAATTCTAGCCTTCGCCGTCGATGAACAGCAGTCAGCATAGGTGCACGAACCAGGCGTCTGCTTCGGAGGCCCAGACGCAGCAATGTTCGCTGAATAGTACTTTGGGAGACACTTTTGGTAGCCCCTTGGTTCATTTTGGTGGTCAGTTGCTCAACGGTAGCCCGTCTATCTGCCCGAACGCATCTCCGCAACCGTCGTTCGCCTCTGTCATCTATGGCCCGTGGTGCACCACATTTGCCACGTCGCTGATTTTGGACAGTCCCATTTTGCCATGCACGGTACACTTTTACCACGGCGGCACGCGAACAGTTCACAAACTCAGCCGTTTCGGAAATGCTTCCACCCTTGGCCCGAAAGCCAATGATCATGCCCTTTTGGAAGTCGGATAAATCGCTTCGTTTCTGCATTACGCCAACGATTGAAATGTTTTCCGAAGCCCTCACACACCCTTTATATACGCTCAACTGCACTGTGCTGCCACCTGCCTTCTGTGATTGGTTATTTAACTCTGACATGGAAAGTACGTGGTGGTCACATTAATGTGACTGGACTGTGTATACTAATACCGATATTCTATAGCACTTGAATATAGTTCTTTGAATATACCTAAAATTGTGAGCTATCAAAGTTCAGGGATTTTATATGAGACGAACATGTCATTAGAATCTTCAAAACAAGAAATGTGAAAAATACTGAATTTGGGTACAGAATTACATGTACACTGCTAAAAGAAAGGGAACAGTTCTATATCTCCCGTTCTACTGGGCCGATTGACGAAATTAAAATTGCGTTTTTCATATCTCGAAAAGCGCGACTTAGAATATGTATTACATTTATATATAGCATTGTTTAAATGTAGGTATTTTGACACAAAATCGGACTTTTTCTGAAATGACATGCCAGTTCTTTTTCATATTTCGATTCTAGGACTCAAATTATGCTGAACTTTCAAGTTTTGTATAAATCGCACGAGTAACTCTTAGAAATATAGCTCTCAAACTTTTAGCTCCTCGATGTTAAATCAATTTGGTATGTATTTATTAATATCTCTTTTTTTATGAAACTTATTTGATTCCTTTTTGTACAGTTTGAAATTTAGGTTGATTCCAAATAAAATTCACCCATTTTTTATGATGTATCTTTAACATTTATATTTTTAAATAATCATTATAAATTTTTTGAAAAAAAATTTGAATTGTAACCTATAAAAATTTTACAATCATCTTAAAGTAGATGATTTCAGCATACCTGCAAAAAATTAAAAACTTAGAGCTTTTTATTTAAAATTTTCGAAGATACACGTGAATTTATATATTTGGCGCATTTTGAAATTTTGCATATTTGTTGAAAGCAATAATAACGAAAATATGGTTTACGCGCTTTGTTAAAGTTATTTGAAGGTAGGAAAGATGAGACTTTTTTCTCGCTCTTGCACAATGGAAGGGAGAGGAAAATAGGTTGCTATATATTAAGAAGTTTGCCAAGTGAATTATTCTTGGCTCAAACTGAAAAAAATGCGCAAAGTTAAATTTTTGAGTTTCTCCGTAAATTTCGCACCAAATTTTACAAAATTTAATATTTAGGGATATTTTGAGTCGTAGAATCGAAATATGGAAAAAACGTGGTATGTACGTATTTTTAGAAAAAGTCCCATTTTGTGTCAAAATACCTTTATTAGAACAAAGCTATATATAAATCTAATATATATCCAAAGTCATGCTTTCGAGACATGGGAAGTGCAAGTTGAATTTCGTCAATCGGCCCAGTAAAACGAGAAATATAGAACAGTCCCCCCTTTTTTTTGGGCTGTGTACAGTTACATTTATATTCGTAAGAATACATTTTAAAGTTTTGATATTAAGCTTTATGATAAATAACCGCCTAACAACTTGAAGTAACTTGCCGCCCAACCGGGATAGTGGTTACCGACTCAACCAGGATAGCGGTGCCGCGCCGAAGGGCCCGGCCTCGAATCTCGGAGAAGCTAAGGATGTTTGTAAATGAACTGTACATGCGCCACACGCTGGCACTCTGAACATGCGACGATCTGAAAGTCCTGTCGAGAGGTTGTGGTAGGGGAAGACGGATGGGTATCCCTCGGACCCCCCCGGCCGACTTACTCGCTTTCAAAATTGGGGGCGGAACTGAGTAAAGTCGGGCTGTCACCTATATGGTGCTCAAAGTTCCTGTTAACGGCAGGCACATCTGCCTGCTTGTCACGATGAATGTAGTGAGCTTATTGGATGGCTCTAGGTACCGTAGTTTTATCACACTGCAAGAACACATACATACATTTATGCAGATTCTTCATTATTTAATTTCTTTAAAATATAGGGCGATAATATTTGGTAGCAACAATCTGAAAAGTGATACGCCATTTTTAGTGATTCGACGCTAAATTCCGAAACGGAATTGATAGCCCTTCTGGGCTAACGCCGTTTGGACTAAGAATTAAAAAAATTGAATTCCCGTTTAATAAAAAACAAATTTTAAAATGCATTTTTTAAAAGTGCATTTATATTGTTACGAATTTTGCATAATGGAATATGAAAATTTTAAGAGAGCGAAGCTTTGTTGGAAAAATAAGATTACAAAGGCAGGTCTATTTAACATTAAATGGCTATCTTGCTACATTGGCGTGATAAGCGATGGTTTTGGTGACCAATTTTCGTCCCCAAATTTGTTTAGAAATCACCAGAAGTCGTCAAACTTGGCGACTACTCGGCGACATTTGGGCTTGGTATAACTATAATTGGTACTGTAATTTATTGAATAACTATAATTGATTCCTATATGTAACTGTAACCGCATCAGGCAGTCATATGTAACATTAATCGTATATGCCTCCCCTTAATATCAAGAAATAGAAGATGCTAGAGATTTTTCGGCGGCTGGGAAAAAATTATAAAAGCCCAAGGAGAGTACGAGTTCTCAGTTTTTGGTTCAGAGTCGACTTCGGAGTATTTGAGATAATTCCGTGAGAACTTCGCTCGCTTTGCATTGTGTTGTATTTGGCGTTCTTATTAGTTTGAAGTGATAATTACTCATTGTGCTCTGACATACTGAGCTGTACGAGTATTTTTTAGAATGCTCCAAAACTGGAAAATATTTATTTTGGTAAATAAATTTTATCAAACTACCTGGTTTTGTCTTCACTCAATCCGTTACGAACCCACACGCACGCAACAATATTTACTATGATCACAAAGACAAAATTTAGAAACGTGTAGTGAGTAATTAAAGATTTTGAATTACAAGCTGGGTTTTCTCGGTTAATTCAGTAAACATGTTATAAAAGTGTTTCATATTTTTCAATGTTTTTACAGAATTTTTTAAAATCAAAGCAAGCGATGAGATAAACATTGTCTTAAGAATTAACATAGCTAAACCCTAAACATAGAACCCTACTGTAATCGCAACAACCTTAACCCGTTTAATGAACACTTTAGATGGATTTTAATAAACCTAATCTATCCAAGGTTTCGGGTTAATACGCTAAGAGTTTTTATACGGACGGTTCCGAAATTTTCGAATGATGAAAATACGCGTGAACATTCGAATTTTAGAATCTCGCATCTTTCACGATATTCGTAGATTGGTAGGATTTTAGTGACTGATCGCTATTTAATAGATTGTTTTACTTTGTAAACGGGTGGAAATGTTAATTATTTTGTGTTTCGAGTAAGATAATTAATATGTAAGGTATATTTTAATTTTATAACAGTTATTTATTTTAATTTGGGAAACCTTTCCTACAGATTCTTGTTTCCACTTACAACTCCCTACCAGAATGAGTTTTAAGAATCGCGTTTTCAAAATCGCAAATAAGTTAAAAGAAGTTTTGAGGAAGGTTCAAATTACTTCGGTAGAGAGTGCTAGAAAGCCTTAGTAGCGCGTGTTTGCCATCAGGCTAAATCACTCTTGAAGTTGGTATGCTCAGCCATATTCTTACGTGCCTTTTGATATTCGGCGGCTAGTTTAAATTAAGGGCCAACTACGCTAGATACTTGTGTTTAGCTTCGGTTAAGTCTCGTTTAGCTAGTTATAGCTTAGTTTCTTATTCTGACTTGAAGGCCGAGTGGAGGCTTTGTTGTAAGCCCGAGAAGGGGCCGACTGTTATTCTTATTTTGAGTGAAATAAAGGGTACTTTATACCTTCTCGAGTCTACGTCTTAGTTGCTTGAATTCAGCAATAAGTCGCTACACAGTTCACTAGGTTCCTTGACGTTCATCTTAGACAAAAACAGTGAGGAACCCTACAAATAGTTTTCTAAATGTAATTTATTTTTTATTTATTACATAAACTTAATATAGTATAAAATAATGCCTGCAAATAAGTTAATGCAAACTTACAAATATTGCGTATTAAATGAAAAACAATTACAAAAAGAGAGAGCGCCTGTGCTTAAGACTAATAACCTGAATATGTCACATCTTTACTTTTTGAAATCAAGATATAGAGAGAGAGTTATTATTAAATTTTTTTTTACTTTCGAGTGATTTTGAGATTTTTCAGAAGGATCATACTATTTTACTATAAAACTCAGATTTTAATATTATTAAACCCAAACCATTTAATTTTATTTTCCTATTAATTTTGGAAACTTGATATGCGTCACACGAGTGTTTTTTCTTTCAGTTCTTCAAAGAGAAATTCTGTCTTTAATTAAATGCAGACGTATTTTTGTCTTTCGATTTCGGAAAGAAAAGTTTTTCTTTATAAAACCATGGTTAGAGATTTTTAATTTATATTAGCAGGCTGAGGAAAAATCAAAATTAATAAGTTCTTTGTCTGCCTGAAAAGAAGAAAATGTAAACGAAAACTTTTCAGTATGAAAGAAATCAGGTCTACATATACCTGAAAAAAAGTTATGGGAAATTTGCGAAGATATTTCAAATTTAAGTGTAAAACAGGAAATTTCTTAAAAAATATCACTGTCAAAAATCAGAGGAAAAAGTGAATGAGGAATAAGAGCGTCTAGTGATTCCATAAAAAAATTCTTCTGTTTAGAAAAGACGGATCGCTATTTTAAAATTCTACCTCGTATAACTCAGCACGCCTAACAGTAGTGAAGTTTATCGAACTTGCAGGGTGCCAGAATTAACCTTTTCACAGTTTTTTATTAATATCTTTACTGATAAAATCGTACGATCATGAGAATGGTCTAAATGGTTTCCCACGAGTTTCTGGAACCCTGGGGTACCTCTCTCTAAACTCAACTGCTCGCCGTTTGGAGGATATGATGTTACAAACATCCTCCAAACAGATAGACGCGCACAGATTTTAATGGTATTAATTTCATTTTAGCGAGTTTTTTCCAGCATGATACATTTTACTAATGCTAAGGGAAATCTATAACATTTTTTGACACTAGAAACATCTAAAATCTAGTGTTTTTACTTGTTCGCGTTACTTCACATTATGTTCTCCTAGTAGAACGTCGGAGTGTTAGCGTAATCCATTGTTTGAACTGGCAATTTTCTAAATCTTAAAGACATTGCTAATCCTCAAGAATAACATTTTAAGTTTATTTTGTATTCCAATAATGTACTGTGTATAACAAAATAAAAATTTAAAAAATATATTATGCGCATGGTTTAGTAAAGTTTGTCGTTATTTATTTTTAATAATGCAGCCCCTACGGTGAAGTCAATGTACTGTTGTTGATTATATTATTATTGTTGAGGTATGAAGTCAGGTTGAATGTTTTCTAACTCAGAATTTTCAGCAAACTGTATATCAAAAGTTAGTCCCCCCCCAAAAAAATTGACTTTGATTGGTGGAAATTTTGTATAAAACTTTATCGATATCGAGGGCAATTATCCGTAGTTCCTTTGTAATTATGGTTTATTTTTTTTTCCTCTGAGTAGGAAAGTAAAAGAATCAGCTATTACAACTTCGTCGGTATTTGAGTCACGGATCTTCCTGCTTAAAACGCACAGAGTTACACTGTTAATCCTCACACCGTTTCATCAGCAACAGAAAAAATTTCTGCATTTTGCATTTTAATTTCGCGTGCTTCTCTTTGAATTAAAAAACGCATTTATTTCATATGATTTATAATGTAATCTGGCATATAATTTTTGTAAACATTTACATTATTTTTGGCCCAAAGGGGACGTTAATCCAGATTGGAATATTAGTCTCAAAACGGCATTTCGCGTCGAAAAACTTAAATGCGTTGTATCACTTTTCAAATTGTTGCTACTAAATATTATCGCCTGTGTGTGTATTCGAAAGTGATCACCTGAAGAGACCGAATTTTGAATTTGTTTTATTATCTCTTTCATATTTTTTAACTCTTTAACGAATTTTTGATTAACAAATTCAACAATTTCAAAGCGAGCAGTGGCAAGACTGTAAAGAATAAAACCTTTTTATCTTCAGTGGGCGAGACTGCTTATCCGAATTTCTAAAGATTTGCTGTTTTGTCATTTTGCTGATGAATTGAATTTTGTGTGGCGTCAGTGCCAAGAACGTAATATTTAATAAATGAAGCAAACCCACAAAACATGATTAATAAATAGACGAAAAAAGTTGTGTAAAGCGATCTTTCTAAGAAAACTGAACCTTGATATGATGAACTATGAAAAGACTACAGAAAAAAAAAATTACAGAAAATAGTGCCAACATTTAATGCTGCATCGGGAAATCTAAGCGTGCAGTGCTATGCTGATTTTAATTTTTTTGTAATTTTGCTGTTGAATTGTATACTGCGTAAATGCAAAGAAAATAATGCTTAATAATAAAGTTAAAAAGGCAAAAAAGATAATAATGGATTTGTAGGAGATAGGGCAACAGCAGACTGGTAGACTGTTAGTTCATCTGAGCGTATAAAACCTCATCAAACCTTTTCACAGACTGTTAGAATCTGTTTTTTATACTTTATTTCTTATACTTTACTATATATTTTAATGAAGTTTTAAAATAAAATGGCATAAAAAATAATAAATTTATCAGGAAATAAAAGGAGATATATTTTTCCTACAAAACACTTATACGCTTCAATATTTTGAAAATATCTTCTAGCTATTAAATTATCTAAATAATTTCACCTTTCCAATGTAAATTATATTAAAAATTTAACCAGTCATATTAAATTAAATTAGTAAAACATAAATCTTCCAACTCTGCGCTTGCTTGGAATTTTCAGTTTAAACAATCCCCTCATCTAAAGTTTTCACAAAATGCCAAAGGAACTCAACATCAGGAGACAAAGTAATGGCAGATAAACCCTCCGCAATAATACGATGGTCGTTACTAAAACAAATATCCTTGTCTCCGAACAGAGTCACAGTAGTGTTAGAAGACAGTTACATCCATTTATGTGCTGCTTTTTGGTATTTTTATTCCAGCTCTCTGCAATAATTTTCAGCAAGCCATCAAAGGAAGCAATCATTTCAAAACTGTTTCGATAAACGTTAACTAAATCTATTGTCTTAAAACCCCAGCGGCGAATAACTGCAACAAATTGACATGCAGAAAGGAATCAGCTCTTTCTATTTTCGCGAGATTTGATTTTCGTCGCATAAATCTCTAAATTATCAAGAGATTTAAAGAAACGACATCAACGGAAAATATCTCCCAAATGCCCAGAGCGATTAAAGTAGTTACATTGCTAAGTGGAAAATAAGTCAGTGTAATTAAAAGTTTAAGAATGATTCATTTTTAAAATAAATCTAATTCCTAATCTACTAGAATAAGCCTGTATTTTCTTTCATTTTGAACTTAGTTGAATAAATTAATTATAAAAGACAAATTATCCATTTCTCTCCTTTCTACTGAATTTAAATTTCACATTTTCTTTGGAAATTCATATGATTTATTTATGATTTCCCCTTTTAATGCATTCTTCCTGTTTGAGAGTCCGAATAAATTTTAATTGAACTTAAAACAACTTCTCATTGGGAAAATACAATCATTCATAAAATTATATGGATAGTTCGAAAACCATGAAAACTGGCCATCATTAAAATATATAATATGGAAAGTGTTACAAATAAAAAAACCAGAAACAAATAGTATTAATTCATAAAGTTCGGGAATTTGAAATCTCAAATGTTTATATATTGTTGCGAAATACCCAGCTGCGGTGCAATAGCTTCTGCACAGACCGGGGTTAGGGATTCAAGAAAGTGGCAGGGAAAAGCAGGGTTGCCATATTTGGCTCGAAATCGTCTATTTGGCGATATTTGGGACAGAATTTTGCTATATTCCATAGACGGAGCGAGAATATTCTAGAATGTATTCATAGCGGCTTTCTCGGGAATATTCTCGAAGGTAAATCCTGCCTGTCCTGGAGAAAGTAGTATAGTGTAGAGTATCTTGAGCTCATAGATTAGCTTCAGAGCGTTCGACCAAGTCGACAGCTGTACTTTAGTGCTTTACCGTGAAGCTGCCTTTACCATTATAGCTTGAAGGCTCTGTTGCTGAGTGTTTCAGCGTGTTTGTCGTAGCTTTTTCGACGAGTGTAAACGTGTCTTTCGAACTGTCCTCTGTAATAGTGCTTACTGGCGAATAAATTGTGCTTTGCTTGCTCAACAAGTGTTATCAACAATTACTCCAAATCCACGAACCCGTAGAACGCATCAATATTAAACAAAACACAAAGAAAATAATTATATAAATGTAGCTTGCAAACACAGCTACCTAAAAATATTTATTAACTTTTCAGATGATAAGTTAGAATATTCTTTCAATATCTACTATGTTCTTCTGTAAGAAGTGTTAAATAACAATAGGAAAGTCATCATCGCTACCGAATGTTTATCATCAAAAGGGCTCGAGTGAGCAAGATTAGAGGAAATTTGAGCTGAAACGTATTTCTTTATACAAGAGAAGGCTTAAAAGTAATAAAAAATTCAGACAGCAATAATCAAAGTCTGATGCTGTTAAGAAAGTTTATAGCTATTTGAAGGAAAAACAAACTGGGAAATAGGGATGGATAATTTCGTAATCAAATTGAATTGACAAGCGGACTATTAATGAGCAAGATATGTCTACAAGAACACTGTAAAATAACTACCGAAATATCTATCCCGTGAAATTACGAAGGTATTTCATGGCCTAATATTACAATAAAAGAAGGCAAATAAAAACTAAATTATTAGTAACAGCTGAGCTTAAGAAACGCTGAATAAATTTTGGAGGAAACATGCCATGTAACTAAAAAAAGGCATAGAATAAAATCTCCCCCTTTTCTACATGCCTTCGTGGTGTAACGATAGCACACTCGACGCGTATTTGAGAGGTCCAGGTTCGAATCCCTGCGAGCGCATTGCACATATTTGACGTCTCCTATTTCAAGATAATTTCATGACTATACAGTGGCGCTGGAAATAAAAGATGGAAAACTAGACGAAAATTCGTGATCACCAGGATTTGGCGATTGGATCCCCTAATCCCCAGTCGCTCTTATATAAATCGTCAGTACATAAGTCCTTATATACCGGCGATTGTATCCTGACTGCCCATACTGGCGACTGTCTACCTTATTTCTCCCTCCTTCTAGCACGCGTTCGTGGTGCAATGCTATCACACTCGGTGTGTATTCGAAAGGTCCAGGTTGTAGTCCCGGCGAGGGCATTACTGATTTTTCACGTCTCGAGCATCAAAATAACCTAATGACTCTACAGTGACGCCCATACTAAAAGGTGGTTGATGATGATTTTTCTTCACCACCGGGATTTGGCGATTGAGTCCCTTAATCCCCAGTCGCCCTTTAAAAGAGATAGTATGCATTTTCTCCCTCTTTTCTGCATGCCTTCGTAGTGTAACGGTAACACACTCGGCGCACATTCAAGAGGTCCAAGTCCCGGCGAGGGCATTGCACATTTTATACATGCCTTGCTTCCAAAAAATCATAATGACTGAGCAATCATAATTATAGAACTTACACGAATCAAGCTATTTTTTACGTTTCTAGCATGGTCAAGGGGCGGGGCAAAAAGGGCAAGAAGAAGGTTTAATTAGGAGGGTACTGAGAGCGGGCGTTTTTTATGCGATAATTTTGAGTTCTATAAATTCTTTAAAATACAGAAAACTCGTTTAAGCATTTAATTCCTTTTGGCTCAGATGTTGTGAACCATACAGGTAATTACAATAGAATAAAGCATCATACCTATTTGTTTATGCAGCATTACTGAATGGTTTCAGTAATAAAAATAATGATGAAATTAACGAAATCTGAAATGGCCTGCAAGAATTCAAAATCTCCATCCTCTAGAAACATATCTCAGGCTCTCACTAAGGTTTTTTCTCGAAACAAGCAATAAAGCGCAACAAAAAAAAAAGAGGAAGAAGAAGAAGAAGAAGCAAATATGAGTAAATGACATTTTTTGTAAGAGGATGTCTAGAAAGTTTGAGAGAGTTTACGTCAGATGTGTGTGTTGTGACTTATCTCACTTGTCTGACAGTAACATGGAACAAGCCCACAAAATTCATCGTGGCAAGGAGAGCAAGACTGCGCCTGTCGTTGGCAAGAGCCTTGATCACAGAACGACTTCGCTCAATTTCGCCCCCTACCCAAAAATTTGATGCAGAGCACCCCGGAGGGACAGGTCCAAGGGTCTCCTACCCCTTTCCCCCTTCCAACAACCTCTCGAGAGGATTTTTGGCTTGCCGCTTATTTAGATTGCTTCCATGCCGCACGGATGCTATGCATTTCCAAACATCGGTGCCTTCTCCGGGATTTAAACCCGGAGCCTTTGATCCCGCAGTAAGCTTTCTTAGTCACTATACGATCTGGGCGGCGTTTGCGTCAGATAATATTGTTGCGTTATACGGGTTCGTGGATATGAGAGTATCAGATGAAAACACGATGCAGAACAATAAAAAGCACAATTTATTTACAAGAATCACTATTTACAGCACAGTTCCAAAATTACCTTTAAAAGCGTCGAAAATCTACAATAAATACGCTGAAACAATCAGCAACACAGCTTCAGGCTGTAACTGTAAAGGTAGCTTCACGGCAACACTAGACTTATAATAAACACCGTGGAACAATCACCAATACACTGTCAAGCTATACTGTAAAGGTAGCTTCACGGCAACGATCGCTTTCCGTTCAGAAAACTCTCGCGTAGCTTAGCACTCACAGTAAGCAGCTATTCTCGCAATTCTCACAATTAATCACACTCTTAATCACTCTGCTCAACAACTGCTCTCAGAAACGCAAGGGTTTATATAGCTTTTCTTTAAGTTCCACACGTTTCGAGAAATATCTCGACAGGAAGTTATTCTAGAAGCTTCCCGATTGGACCATGGGATATCACCCATTTGGTCGCCAAATTGGCGATAAAGTCGCCAATCTGGCAACCCTACCATACACTATTTTATGGCAACCCTAGTGCTATGCCGGAAAGCTTACATACAGGCGCAACCGCCAAATTTTTCGCAACAATATGTTCAAGCTTATCCAATATCAGTAAACTACTAGATTTGTGATGCATAATGTGCTATTTCAAGTGCTCTACATAATATAGTCTGATCATGTTAAAATGCAGTTTCATTGCTTTCTATATTATTGAGCGCATTTAATTACCTCCCTCTGACTGTATCAAAAGGTGCTAAAATACATAAAAGTTCTAAAAGTGTATTAATAAATAAAGCGTTAAAAATACATAAAAATAAATCTTAATTCTGTTACAAATTATAATCCCTGATGCTTATTGTCTAAAGAAATAAACATAATCTTAGATAATCGACAACTGTAATTATAATTTGCAACTGCTATAAATTTGGCACATTGAAGTATTTAAACTCATAATTGGATGTTATGAGATATATTAAGAACTTCCATTTTTACGTTCAGAAAGTTCGAGAAATCATCATGTCACATGTAAGAAACATGCAATATTTGAATTTGGTAGTTATATTTAGGCATTAGCATATTCGCCATTGAAGATCTGTGCGAAGCTGCACTGGGGATACCATAGCTCGCGTTGTAGTGCAAACGGAGTTAATGAATCCACCCCTTTCCGAGTGATGCTCTATTTTAAACAAAGGACATTAAGGAAAAGAACTTTATTGGTCTTTCTTGATCGAAAGGAAATCCATATTACGGCAAAACTATACTTATTTTACAGATTTTTCAATCTGTATCTTAGCTTTTTCCTCTTATTAGCGTCGTTCCAGTGTGTCATACTTTCAGATCGTCCAAACTGTTAAACCATGTGACAGCCCTCTATATGAGTGTCCTTTTCCTAATGCTTTAAGGAATCTTTAAGGAACTATGGGCTTCAGTAGATGTTATTTCAGTGATGAGTAGATAACAATATTTTATGTTTCAAATAAAGCTATGTTAGATGCATTTTCCGAAAATTGTTTTAGCATAGGTCTGTAATTTATAATATCCCATTTTGCTATTTATATACTTTAAAGGAAATGGTTGTGTCATAGTTTGAATTTGATAGGTTGGTTTTATTAGAAAATTCTTTAAATGGTCTAAATGCTATACGTTGAGGTAAAACTACGCAAATATATTGCAAATATTTACTGATAGAGGAAATTTATGAAACATAACTATCACATTATATTTTCTTTACATTCTATCTTAATATGCTTTACATTACACTGCAAGTATGTGGTTTGTTTGGTTTAGTTTTTGGAAGTATACAAGGTCTCTTTGCTGAAGAAGAGAAGACTTTCGTAGAAGACGTTCTAAGGAAAGCTAGCTCTCATTCATGTTACTGATGGGGAAAACTGAAAAAAACCAAGCATGCAGTGAGCCTGTTCGTCTGGGCTCGCAGAATTAAATACTAATATTTAGAAGTCTTATATATATTAGTAATATTCAGCAATCCAATATTGAGCAGTACCAATATTCAACCGTCAGCTCTTGGCCATTGCTGGAACTGCAAGTTTACAATAAATATGATTTTTAGAAGAGCATTTTACGGACAAGTAATCTTGTATTCGAGCCAGTACGACATATTATTATATATGACGTTTGCTTCAGTAATAGCAAATATATTTCAATCGAATTTATTTTGGCCAATCTAACTCCGTGAAATCCATATTTTGCTATTTCTGTATTTAGCGCATCGAATTCTGTAAACCTTTTTTATAAAAATTTAGAGGTAATTTTCGGATTATTTACACTCATACAAACAATGCGGTTATTTTACTGTATTTAAAACAGCAAGAAATCTGGACGACAAAACATCTTGCGCCGCATCAGTTTCTTATTGCTTGTTAATTACAATACAAAAGAAAAAAAATATGCAGTTTCAGAAAAGTGTGAAGTTACTCTGAAAATTGTTTTTGAATTTCAGAATAATTTCCTAAAAACATTCCTAAACTATATTTTGAAATCATTTGCTTCTGTCAACAAGCATATCACCCACCTTGCAAAATCAACCAACTAATTCCCACATACCCCATCCCACAGGTCCTCATATTCACACTCATTCATAAATATACCGGTGGCAAACACCGCAGCTAATTGCGACATTTCCTCTCGACTGTAGAAATACCGTAGCGAAAGGGCCATTAAAATCAGGCACTGAAACCACGTTCCAGACGTAACTGCGAAAGGCACGGGCTCATGATTGAAACAGCCTAACATTACTCATCATAGCGGATGCTCGGCTTTTCCCGAATAACTCTGCGAGTTTAATATGTTTTAAACTCGGCTGTTTCGAGCGGCACGTTATGGCATGGTGTGCCGCTGACAAATGACGTGGGAGCCGCCACACGCTGAAGTGGGAGATGGTGTTATGGTTTTAATTTGCAGGCAAATACGTTCTGCAAATGACGAGCGTGCAGAAGCGATTGCAGGTGAAAACACCATATAGTGGTTGATAACAAAAGTGGAGTAAGAGAAATAACTGTTATCTTTAACTCATTAGTAATATTTTTTGCTTTTTAAGTAAAGCAACTAGACGTATAAACAGAATATAGCTTATTTATTCTTTGTGTTTGATTCCCAGATTTTGTTCCTATGTTACTCAATAAGAAATCTCATTTGAAAAGTCAGAAATGAATGTTTTAGTATTTTGAAGGCGGTATTTTTCAGGCAGCAGTATCATCTGTTCTTATTACAGTCGGCTCTAGTTTTATAGTTAACGTCGTCCTTAGTTAATCAATTCCAGGCTCTACCGCGATAGTCCGAATTTCTGAGAAGTAAGATTCTATATTTATAAATTGAATATTTTCGTAGTTAGAGCATAGAAAACCTCTTTGTGACCTAAATGTATTTTTTAACATTATTTGAGCCTCGAAGCGTGAAAAATACCTTTTAGTCACAATTACACATAAGGCATTTCCTCTCTTCTTTCCGCATGCCTTCGTGGTGTAATTGGAAGCATGCTCTATGCGTATTCGAGAGTTCCAGGTTTCGAGTCCCGACGAAGGCATTGCGCATTTTTCATGTCTTTCCGCTTGAAAAAAATAAGCCTAATGATCTCCAAGTGGCGTGCGTAATAAAAGGTGAGGACGATAATTCATCACACCACCAAGATTTGGAAATTGGGTCCCCTAATCCCCAGCCACCATTTAAAAAGGGGTATATAAGGTATTTTCTCCCTCCTTTCGGCATCCATTCATTCGTGTTGTAAATGGAAGCATACTCGATGCGTATTCGACAGATCCAGGGTTCGAGTCCCGGCGAGGGCATTGTCCATATTTCATGTCTTCTGCTTCAGAATAACCTAATGACTCTACAATCTAATATATTAGACAAAATAAGGGAAAATAAAAGGATGTTAGATGTTACAAATAGCATGTTATTATCTTACGTTTAATTACAACATACAGTTCCTACACACAACTATTATCGTTTGAAAATAGTGAATCTTTTGCGATGATGGTGCGAAGATGAAGAGAATTAAGCACAGAAAGGCACAGTAAAGGAAAACAAGTTACTGCTTCTCTGAAAGCACGACTTCAGACTTAAAAAAGTCGAAGCAAGAAGCGGTGAGAGACGACTGAATATTTTATTTCCTAAGAATTGATGCAGTAAACGCTCGTTAACACGAATCCAAACGGACTAAAAAATCAAGAGTCCTGTTAAAACAATTCTTGTTAACTGGGGACTCAAATTTTATTTACGAAATAGTTTTTTCTACACATTAATCATTTATAATATATATAGGTATATGTACTATATTATGTATGCCATCATTAAAAAGACTGCAGTACTACATGAATTACCGTACTGTAACTTTAAAAATTGTACCCACGGATCTTTCTCCGATGAAAATTCCTATGTATTGCACTGTCGCAGACGTGAATGAAAATGTCTGGTAACTTCAAGGCCAACTGTATTCATGTCTTTCGTAAAAGTAGTGGCCAATTGGAATGTTGCAGTAAAAGGCTCATAGTATCTAAGGCATGTAACACTTATTGGCAGATGAGCCAAATGTAACATTTCAATAAACATTTCTTGCACCTCAGGCACAACTACTTGTACATCAAATTCTAGTAAGCACACATCGCAGTGTTATCGTTGTCCCTATTTAACTCATCAACGGAAAGCGTCTTTATGGCTCAGGCTATGTTAAAACAATTGTGTGTGTCTGCGATGACAATGATTTCCCGAATGCGGCGATAGCTTTTATTGCATCAAGCATACTTTAATTTGGCGTTGCAATCTCCTTGTCAGCATCTCATTTTCAGAATTGTAGCTATCAGAAGTTGTTTGAAGTAAGACCTCTTCATAAGAACAATGCCTTCATCGAAAGTCTAAAGACCTTGTTGAACCTGAGACTTGTTGTACTCGAGTAAAAAAGTGAAATTCTATATTGTTTAAGTTGAGAACCTTTGAAATTTCGTGTTAAATAGAAAATTCTCATGACGCAACGTACTAAGAAACAGTTGGTAATTTGGGATAGCCGAAATTCGCCTTAACTGATAAAATTTCGTATAAGACCACGTACATCTCTGCCGGGAACGAAATGTATTTCATGTTAACCTAGTATTCGTCTTAAGCGAGTTCATGTTAACGGGGGCTACTGTATACCACTCTCAGTAAAGTCAGTTTCATTTCGAGATATCAGTGGTCTGACAGTAAAATTCTCATTATTTAACTGTCATTTTATGTTTTGATTTCAGTATCTCTATATGTTTTATTTTCCTTGCATATTTCAGATTATATAAATTAACATCAGAATCATAATAGTTCTTCATATTTTTATGAATCAGTAAATAAATGAATAATTCGATAAAATTTAATATTAAACATTTTATTCCCGCACGTACAATATAACAAAATGTCTTAAATTAGTTTTCCTATGAAACGTTTTATTAATATAGATTCTTTAAATAAAAATATATTTGATGGCTGAATAAATACAGGCAAAATTTTTAAAAAATCTGAAAGTTTCACATATTAAATTACGTCCAAAGGGGCTTTTATTAAAGTTTTGTGTGTTACATTTATTTATTAAATGTCATGTTCTTCGCACTTAAACCATAAAATTCAGTTCAACAGTAATATTGCAAAATAATTTTAAAATGAGCATATCTTTAGAATTTCCGATACACAGTTCCGCCCGCTGGAGACAAAAAGGTTTTTTCCCCGTAGAGTGTTGCCATTGCTCACTTTTAAATCGTTGAGTTTATTAATCAAAATTTCGTTAAAGTTTTACAAAATATGAAATAGACAATAAAACAAATTCGAAATTCCAAATTTGGGCTTCCAGATGCGCATATTCGGTGGAAATGTAAGTTATTCAAAATTGGATGGCTCTAGGTACAGTTGCTTTATCACAATTTGAGAAACATGTATACATTTATGCAGATTCTTTATTATTTAATTACTTTAAATATAACACAAGGCGATAACATATGATGGCAACAATTTGGAAAGTTAATCGGACATTTATAGCGAATCAAAACAAAATCACGAAACAAAAATAATAGTCCTTCAGGGACAACGCCCCTTTGGACTAAAATGTGTATTTTGAAGCTTCATCCCAGTTCAGACAAGCATCCTCTGCAAATCACGGCACTATTTAGAGCGATTATTCTTGGAAAGGGAACTGCAAAATTTGTTAAAATAAGCTTAGAAAAGAACTACGAAGAGTGTTAAAAAGTTATTGTAACTCTTGATCAGAAAATCTTGTATATATCCACACACACATGAAAAAAACAATTTACTGTAGCAACACTATATTTTACCATAGTGACATCTGTATTTTAAGATAGATGTCGCCGCTACGACACAAGTTTTATAATACTCTAAAAATGGTAGGAAAACATAGAAATTCAATAAAGAAGATACTATTTAGCTGATGTAGGAAAGTAAAGGTGACATTTATTTTAAAAAATAATTTCAAAGTTTTTAATATTTATTTATATAGTAGCGTGATATTTATGTAAGCAAATACCACACGTACAAATATTGCACTCAGATATGAACTATGATTCCTGAATATACAAAACATTTTAATTTCAAACGTATACTCAAGATATTGGTAACATAAGCAAATATTTATTAGCCGAAGGAAGTGTTGGATAAGCTTCTTGGTGCATATTATATTTATGTATGATTGCATAGCAACATCGCAGACAATTTTTGCGGCTTTTACATATAGTTGCTTGATTCTGTTTCTCGACAGATTTTTCAGTTTCTTCAGTTGATCTGCCGTTTCTTAAATTTTGTTACACCTACTTTACAACACTCTTGAACATTAAATTTTGATTAATCCTAATTGTAAATAAGGCTATCTATCTCGTAGAACAGATGATATGATTCGCGAAAGATGTTTTTCACTAGCTCTCAAGAAATACGGTGAATGCGAAAAACACTGGAAACTTTAATAGTGAAAAGATAGAGCTCAGTGGAGCTTGACACCCACCCACCCACACGTCCATACAAAATTCCTGTATATATATATAATCTTTTAATGCTACCCAGAACGAACCAAAATTTTGGAAAGTTCGAATTCCTTAAAAAAGCAGAGGCGAAGGTTACTACTCCTTATATATATATATATATATATATACAGCTATCGGACAACTGAGGTCTGGATTAGCGTACCTGTTGGGCAACTGAGTTCCCGATTATACGTACTAGACTTCTATATTCTTTCTCTGAAAATAGAAATTATTTCAGTTCTTTTCTAAGGTATTTTTCAAGCTGTATTCCGAAGGATTTTTGTTTTCCATTAACGATTGTGGCATCTGATTTCACTGCCATTAAAATTTCGCATTTTTTAAATGATCTTTAACTATGATATAGTAAGATTAATCATCAAGTAAAGTTCACCCCCTGGAAGCCTTAGTCGCCTACAATATTGCTCGAACAATAGTCAATATGAAAGACTAATACTAGAGAAAGCTATAAGGATCCAAGCAGCGTTTGCAAAGAATCTGATTAATGGAAAGTTCTGTGAACGAAGTCATGCATAATTTTCCCGTAAGTAATCCAAATATTCCTCATTTATTATTCTAAATTGCATACTCCTAACTACATGGTCTAAAATTACATTAGACCATGTAGGGTTCCTCACTTTTATTCTGTGAATTTAAGTGAAGAGAAACCTAGTGAACTGCTAAGCTAATAATCCCTGAAGTCCAAGAACAGAAACGTAAACTCAAGAAGTGTTCATTACTCTGTATTTGCTCAAAATAAGATTAACAGGCCTTTTCTTTGGGCTTTTCGAAGTCGGCCCCTTTCTTTGGTGTACAACAAAGCCTCCACTTGGGCTTAAAATGTAAGAAATAAATAACTAATGACTAAGTGAAGAGATATAACAGAAGCTAACACAATTCTAAACTAGATGGCCCGTAATATTAAATTATCCAGCGAACTATCAAAAGGTACGTAATACGGCCGACCGTAGTAAAAGCTGAGAGAGACGTAACCGAAAGGCAAATGCGCGCTACTCAGGAATCCTCACTCTCTCTGTCGAAGTCAGTTGAACTTGACTTAAATACTATTCTCCTCCTCATTTGCATTTAACGCGATTCCAAAAATTCATTCTGGTAGGTAGTTATAAGTTGAAGCTAGATGAAATAGGAAAGACGCATTAAATTAAAATAACTATTATAAAATTAAAATATGGATTACAACTATATACCTGAACATTCTGCAATGACCATATCCCGGGCATTTCGTAAAATAAAAGGAATCGTATGAATTGATGAATCCGAGCAAGTGTTAATCGACGTGCTGGTTAAATACATTTAGGGGAAACTCATAGCTTTATTTTCTGACATATCCAGATCTCACTTATAAATACCGACATGATGTTAAAATTTGTGTAAGATTACGTAGAATGGGTAAAATAGGTTGGTTGTAATATGTGCGACCTTTAACAGAGTCCGCTTATTTTGACATCCCTAAAATTATATCCTACCAACTCTATTACAATACTGCAGCTATAAGATCTGATGGTGCATAAATACGATAAGCGAATAGTCTCAAAACATACAAACGACTTAGCCACAAAACAGAAGTAGTTTTAGGGAATCAGCAGCTTGAATATAAACAGGTGTTACGTTTCAACTGGTCTCTGATGTCAATTTCAAAGAATACAGTGAGAAAATTTTCAGCACATAAGAAAGATTTGAATATTCAATTTCAAAGAATGACATTCATAGACGGTGGCATTATGAAGACAACGGTAATTTTGTAAATGTTTTGCAAAATATCTTATATGTACGCCTAGAAAATCAATATTTGTTAAAGTTAATGCTGGAAAGATAGTCTAAAGAGATCTAAAAATGAAAGCTGTTGCTTTTAATTCTAATACGTGATTTCTATGCGAATAGTATACAAATACATAATACATTGTATGCATACTTACGACAAATTAATTGTTTGTTTACAATCACCCATTACTCGTGCATTTGCATCTGAAATTCCATTCTCTATGCACCTTTACATTAATGGAAAATATTTAGACAAAAGCTATTTTAATGTGTATTCCTATTTAAAATAATATTTGAAGCAGTATTTAAGGAACTAAGCTAGCATGAGACATTAATGAAGTGATTCTGAGTTACAGAAACTTTTGAATGCAAGGAATTACTATGTAAAAATACTTGCACTCTGCTAAAAAAGTTTTAAAAATTAATTACACCTTAAGCTGATTGTCATTTTGAGTTGCTTATCGCCTTTACATATGCTTGTGTCTCATACATATGACACAACCAACTTCATTGTTTACATGCTAATATTTTCAAAACATTTTTCAAACTTTTATTAAAGTTAATTATTTAAAATTTATTAAAGCCGCCAATCCGGGATAATAGCTAGTGACATTGACTGCCGTTCCGAAAGGTCCAGCTTCGAATCCCGGAGTAGGCATGGATGTTTATAAATGTATAGTGTATGTGTGGCATGAGGGCACTCTGAATATGCGGCGAGCTCAAAGTCCTTTCGAAAGGTTGTGGTACGGGCAGAGGGTTAAGAGACCCTCAGATCCGTCCTTCCGGATTGCTTTCTCTGAAAATTGGGAGCAGAATTAAATTAAACTAGCTGTAACATAATTCACCCGCTAAACATATAAAGTGACAGATATTTCATCCCCTGACTAACTTAAAGCCGCTTGGCAGCGTATTTATTTACTTCATCACTGTGTTGTTCTGACTTATCCCACGTGCCTGACAGTAACATCAAAACAAACTCACTAATTTTATAGTGGCTTGGAGTGCACGATTTCGTCTGTCGTTGACATGGGCTTTTACCACCATACAGGTGACAGTACGTCTTTGTTCATTTCTAGCTTAATTTTAAAAAGAATTTTCCCGGGGGGGGACTTCAATGTTGTGATACACTGCATTCAAAAATCATGTGCCTACTTAAGCTCAACTGGGAGAAAAGTAAATATTTGAAAATTGTAGTATTCTGTCTATTCTTTATATTATGGGTGTGCCAGAAAATCATTAGATTTATCTTGTGTGTGCATATAAGTGTTATATTCAACATAGATATTCTGAGCTAAAAACACTTCAGAAAAAAAGAGCTGAAAATAAAATCGCTACCACATATTGAATCATTCGAAACATTCAAATCATTTTAAAAACTAAAATCTCTATTACATATTGAAACATTTCAAGTCATCGTTTATTTTTATAAATACTGGAATTCGACTTTACAAAATGTAAGAGTTTTTTCAAAAACATTCTCAAGAATGGGGGGGGAAGTTCATCATCTAAAAAAAAATCACATTTTATATTACGCCTAAAGAATTTTTTTTAACTTTTTGTACGATAACTTTATTTAATAAATATTATGTCTTTGTACTTAAACAATAAAATTAAATTCAACAGCAATATATCACAAAATAATTTAAACAGAGCATATATTTAGAATTTCCGACACACAGTCTCGCGCGCTAGAGATAAAAATGTTTTTTTACGTGCATTTTTTCCATTTCTCGCTTTCAAATCGTTGAGTTTGCATTCAACAGCAATATCACAAAATATTAAAAAACAGCAAAACAAGATATCTTTGGAATATCGGATACACAGTATCGCACGCTGGAGAGAAAAAATTTTCTTCGTACAGCATTGCCATTGTTCGCTTTGAAATCCTTGAGTTTGTTAATCAAAAATGATTAAAAATTTACAAAATTTCAAATAGATAATAAAACAAATTCGAAATTCAAAATTCTCGCTTCCAAGAGACCATGTGTAGTAGAGAACTACGTTATTCAAAATTTGATGGCCTAGGTTACATTGTTTTTTCACAGTGCAAGAAACATTCATGCAGATTCTTATTATTTAGTTTCTTTAAATATAATACATGGCGATAAGATTTGGTAGCAAACAGTTTGAAAAGTGAATCAACTCAGAAAGCGAAACGATGAAAAATGCCGTTTTAAGTTTAATATCCCTTTGGGTCTAACACACCTTTGGGCTGAAAAAAACTATTAAAAGTATAATAATAATAGCTTCATTATTTTGTTCTTTCAAAGGAAATATAAATATTTCTGCTGATTCGTATCACACACGTGAAAGAAATCCTATCTTTTTTTTCATTCATGTAAGACTGTGATTTATCTTAATTTATCAAATGAACTGTGATATTTCGTCAGCATCTTTGCAGCTTAAGAAGAGTTAATCTATCTGAAAACCTTTAATTATTTCTTTATAATGGAAATATGTTATTTCACTTTGCCTTTGTTCTTATCTTTTAGTTCTATTTGTTCCTCCGACCACTTACAATCTTCTGAGTCCATTCACTTATGACAGAGCAATCTTTCCATCGTTTTCTTCCGTCTGCTAGCTTTACGGAACTTTCTAAAGTATCTAAAATGATCGTGACTTGAATATCTCCACTTATTCGATCTTTATTTTTTTCATTTTTATTGCGTTTGGTCCTCTAACTTCTGAACGCAGTGTGATTGAATTCGCATTTGTTTTTCAGTCTCATATCATAGCAAGAACGAAAATTAGTTTTTCTTAAGAAATCTGTTTTGTCTTTTGAATACGAAACTAATCCTGAGGAAAATAGATGTTTAGAAAGAATGTATTAAGAATCCATGTTATTTTCCTATGCCGCCTGAAGGAATAAAATCTATCCATTTTAAAATTAATCATTTCTTTCACTTGGATGTTAGAATACATCTGTATTACTTCAGAATCAAATTGAAAGTCTACAAGAGCAAATGTCAAATATGCTTCAGGTTTATCCCGTCTATTTCCAATTGATTGCTGTATAAATCTCAAGTGAAACATCAGATACAAAGAGTAGAAATCACTTAATGAGCTGCTTTTGCAAATAAAAAGAAATGATGATCGAAAATTATGTTATTTATGACGATCAGTTAAATGAACTATAAAGATTTTCTAATTTTATTTGAAATTGAAGACATTAGAGATGGAAGAATTCCTAAACTTTCTCTAATCAAAATATAAACTGTTCACGAATTTCTCTAATCTTTAATCTCTTGAATGCAAGAATAATAAAAAGTAGGAGAAAAATTCTTTTAATTAATGTTAAAGTTTTTACCTAACGAAAAATTTGGAATCTGATTTTGATGAAAAACCCTATCTTAATAAATAACGAAAGCTGTGTTCTTAGTTTTTGAAAATGACCAATATTTATGAAAAAGATGCAAATAAAATAAATTATATGAAATACACAATCAAAACTATTGAATCGTGAGTTCATTTTCTCGATACAATTTTATAAAAGTCGTTGGAGAAAGATTTTTTTTTATTTTACTAGATCATTTTGAAACCAAAGCAAGTATAGAAAGAATTATTTCAAGACTTAACATACACACTAACATAGGATGTTAAATTTTTACCATAAAATTAAAAGCTTAATAGTGAAAGGTGCAAGGTAATATTTGTGGATTCAGGTTCATTTAAAATGTATGAATATTCATTAAAAAGGGAACAACAAGTACGTTCCCTTTTTAATGAATATTTCTATTAGAATACATATATTACATACATATACATACATACATTCATTAAAATACATTTTTTGAAAGTTTTCATTTGAAATATTAATTTTTTTTACATTTCGAAAAGTAGCCATATATTAGAAAGAAAAAAAGATCTGATGTGGACATACATGACTTCCTTGTATGGCCTACTAAGTTATACACATTTCTCTCAGCATTCCCTTTAAACTTATTTCCTCAAATTTCATTAGAGATATAATTCTCATTCGATTAATTCAGTTCTCACTTGGCGGCAAAGCAAAAATACATAAAAACTCGAAATATCTTCATTAAAAATTCTAAAGTACAAAATAAATAAATAAATAAAATAAAATAAAATAAAATAAATGCAAAATACAGTTGAAGCAATCAAAAAAAAATTACAAATAAAATTAGAGTTTCTACGCAAAAACCAGCAATTCGGCCAGAGGGCAAGAAGGTAGATTTTCCGGTGGACAAAACTGAAAGTTTACTCATCGTCCCCTGCAACAAAAATGCGTTGAAGGTGCAGAAACTGAATTCACTATTCTGCTGAGTTTCAAATGTAAACAAATGGCAATTCATTAGGCTTAACTCTCCATTTATACTTTTAAATTGTTGATAATTCTAGAACCATTCCAAGCAGAATAACAAAAGGCATAAAAATCTTGACCGAAACATCAAACCCACATAATTCAATCACTTTTAAAGCAAAAAATGCACAAGTTACCAACTTATAAGAATAAAAAAACTAAGCTCACAGAGCCTTTCGCGCATTAAGCTGCTTAAAAAATATCAGTAAAGATATAAAGAAATTTAGAACTGCGTTTTCACAAAGACGAAAATTGAAATGCACAATTAACAAATTTAAAAAAATCCTATAAATGCAACAAAGAATTTTGGTTTAAAATTTTGGTTTTAACCCTCTTTAAAAATTCTTTGTTGCATTTATAGGATTTTTTGAAATTTATTAATTAAGAATTTCAGTTTTCGTCTTCGTGAAAAAATAGTTCTAAATTTCTTACTTTATGTCTTTACTAATATATATATATGCATATATATATATATATATTAGTAAACGCCCTTTGGGCTAATAAAACCTATCGAAACATTATTTATTTTTATGTAGTAAGATAATGTCTATTCGTCATCAGATTTTAAAACAAATACTTTTGTTTTCGAGAATATTTAAATGTATGTGGATCACTTTCTTATTATTGTGAATTAGAAGGAACAGTTCACTAAAACAATGAGCTTAAACGAAATCAATGCATAATTTTTAAAGTATCTGTAAAAGTCGATTTAATTTTAGCATACTTTACAAGAGCAACACATAATATCTTTAGCTGAAAATCTAAATGATACTAAGGAGCGAAATGAAAAATCAGAATCGTTTTTTCGCCATGTATAGGTAGGTGGTAGGCGCACATACGTATGTTTATATATATGTAATATTATAACATAGAATAACTCACCGTAAATGAAGATAATCTCTACTTATGTGATGTAATAAATTCTGATTACTCTTCCCGTCTTTTCCTCGATAAAAAAGGAAAGAAATGAATGTGGTACTTTCGAAATTCCTAAGACTTAAAAATAAATCTTCCAAATCACAAGCGCATATTTCTTGAACCCATAAGGGAAACATCCAACGCATTAAAAAACACAAATATAAAACGTATAATCCCTTCGTCTCTGGCAATAAAAACGTATCAAGAAGGGGAATCACTGCTTGATGCCTGTATGCCAATACCAGAAATCACAAAATTTTATTTCCAGGCTTCCTTTTTTCGAAAAGTTTTCGCTCTCTAACATCGGGGGGAAGGATGGGGGGCAAAAAAAAGTGAAATATAAGATCGTAAGTATGCGTTTATTGATGGGAAGCCGAGTATGTAAATGTTCGTGTTCGAATTTGTGGAATAATAGCGATGCATATTCAAATGCAAAGAGCCAGGTTATTTACATTTATGCTACATCGTAAACTGTTTACCTTCCTTTGTATGTAATTCACTGTGCAATGGAAATCACTGGGAAAGTTATAAAAATGGTATTGATATTTGGTTGTTCGAGCACTTATGTGCGGTTCTTCCTATTTCGGCAGCACCAACCGGAAGTATACGCTGAATGAGTTGCTTTAAATCACATTCAAATGATTCTTATATTATATTTTGTGTTCATTCTTCATGCCTTTGTATTTGAAAAGGGATTACGAAAAGAAGTATCTGGCTGTGAAGATTAAACATTTAAGTCTGAACCATACAGTTCGAATGCATTTATATAGTTCAGATGACTAATTTCTGCGCACGTAAAGGCTAATTTAACTTGCATGTTGGCGTCGTTTGTAGTAAAATATTATTTTTAGCCAATGTTTAGAAATCTTTCCTGTAATAATAAGCAAGATTTATATCAGGATTGACAAATTCATTTGAAATTATCTGTGGATTTATGCAGATAGAACAATACCGAAAGAAAATATAAGATTAGAAAAGTAAAAAAATCAACACATTATTTTGAATCATTTCCAACGAAATATTTATGACCCAAAAAGGCCTTCCTAATCAGTGATGGTTCTCAGTGGTGCTAATAGCTGCATTTTAGAGTCCGCTTAGAATCTCTAAAACGGTACGAGTGTTTTCAGTGTCCCCGTGCTGCGGAGACATTGTAACTTTTGAGTATAATTTACAATGTCTCTGCAGCATGAGGACACTTAAAATATCATTGAATTAAAGATCGCTTCAAAAGGTGCTGATAATAAAAGAGGGGTTACCAGTCCTTGGATCCTTTCTTCGTGTGTTCTGTATCAAAACTGCACTGAGATGAGCAAAAGCTACATTGTCATCAATAAAGTGCCTAAGAAATTGAACCAACGATAGATACTCTCGCTCTGACCGTGATAAATTCTTAGATGTGATGCAAGTAGATATCTTAAAATAAATAGGAAAAATAAAAACTATAATAACAAGGTCTTAAAATGATACACGGATTAAAAAGAGCTTTCTTAATACTTAGAAGTAGCAATTTAATTTTCTTAATAGTATTTTTTCTTAAGCATAGTGAAAGCTTCTTACTATTCGAAAAGTGAAATTGCGACTTAAATGGTACCTCGATTTATCATGCTATCGTTTCATTCAGCTGTATGCGAAAACTTCTCGGGGTATAAAATTCTGTAATCTGCTCGTAAATAACAGTTATCTATACTTGGTATGGTAAAGCAGTTTCAGAAAACGCATATCATTGATCGTCAACCGTCAACTTTTAGAAATGTCAGTATGAAATACTAGGGAGAAAAGAAAGCAAAGAGAAAACATCGCAGTTCTAAAACATAGTGGTACAAAATATCGTGATCGAAAATAAAGTAAATTTCGCAGTTTAAAAACATCGCCATCGAAAATATCGTGGGAAAAAATAAAGTACCTACAAATCATCGCGTGTTTCAAATCCCATTTATGGAACTTACTTTCATCATAACTAACAAACCGACATCCAAAAAAACTGATTGCACGCTATACATGAAAATGTTAATGACACTTTAAAAATAAACACAAACAAAACAACACAAAAAAAAATCTGAAATGTTTCAGATTTTAAATTACGTCCAAAGGGACGTTTATTTAACATTCTGTGTGTTACCTTTATTTGTTAAATATCATGCTCTTCGCACTTAAACCATAAAATTCAGTTCAACAGCAATATCGCAAAATAATTTTAAATTGAGCATATCTTTAGAAATTACGGTACACGCTCTCACGCGCTGGAGATAAAAATGTTTTTCTGTACAACGTTGGTATTGCTGGCTTTGAAATCTTTGAGTTTGTTAATGAAAAATTCGTTAAAGTTTTAGAGAATATTGTTACGAATTTCACATTTATTTGGCTATTTATTTAGAACTGTAATTAAAATTCCTTTTTATTTTCCCGTGCAACGCACGCAGACGATTTTTGAAGAGAAAGCTACGTCAAAAAAAATAATAATAATAACATGCATACATTTATGCAGATTTTTCATTTTTTAAACTTTAATGCAGAGCGATAACATTTAGTGGCAACAATTTGAAAAGTGAATCGGGCATTCAGAGTGAATCAACGCAAAATCGCAAAACGAAAGTAATAGTCCTTCGGGACTAAATCCCTTTGGACTAATAATAACATGCATACATTTATGCAGATTTTTCATTTTTTAAACTTTAATGCAGAGCGATAACATTTAGTGGCAACAATTTGAAAAGTGAATCGGGCATTCGGAGTGAATCGACGCAAAATCGCAAAACGAAAGTAATAGTCCTTCGGGACTAAATCCCTTTGGACTAATAATTTTCACTAAAATAATACCAGATTAACAAGAGTGAAAGAAAATAATTTGTTAATTAAGTATGCGATTTTTATTGAGGTAACCTTATGCAGTTATTTATTTTTTCCTTTATAAGCACTTTTAGGCTGCACTTTTTATAAAAATTATCAATAAAATTTTATAAAAAAAGGTTAACGTATTATTGACCTTTGTTAATTAACTATATAAATTTAGAATTCTATTAAGTTCTTTAAGTTGCGTTAATTTTCTACTTATTTTCAATTTTTAATTGCTTAAGATTCCTTCTTATTTTTTCAGCAAACGTTTTTTAGTTTATTCAAAAATATGAAATATGGAAGTAAAAAGAATGCATCTTTCCATCTTGAGCTCCCAAATCATTATGCGAACATACATTTACAACTTTTAAAACCTGAAAACGCATGTGTGTGATGTTACGTCATGCGACGATTTGCAGGTACTTTATTTTTTACCACGATATTTTCGACGACGATGCTTTTAAACTGCGAAGCTATTGAATCGCTTTATTTTTGATCTTGTACCACGATGTTTTAGAACTGCGTTGTTTTCTCTTTGCTTTCTTTTCCCCTACGATGTCTTGTATCACAACGTTTTCGACTTCGTTGTTTTCTCCGCGACATTTTCGTTCGCGATGTTTTCGGCTGACACCATCTTATTATCTTAGATACTGAAAAAAAAGCATTTAACAGAAAATAAAGGCATAGAATGCTCCAAAATTAATATCAATGAAGCTTGCTGAACTTACCAACTATTACAAATGTATTTCTAGAAGAAACACGCTTTCAGATTGCGAATGGCTCGTTTCTATCAAATGTGTTCATACGAGAGCATAGATGATACAGGTATGTATTCTAAGTGTCTCTTTATTTTAATTAAAAATAAGTAAAATTTTAAAAGAATGTGATATTACGAAATAATTTCACGCCTTTTGAGTTTATAGGCACATTATAAGACGTCGACTTTTCGATTAGCTATAATGTATATACGCAGATATGCTATAATAAGAAATTATCCCAAACAGATGTATGACACAGATTAAGGAAACATCGTGTGATATTTTGCAGGATACATTTGCAAGAATTAAACATTCTAACCTGAAATAACGTTCCGATATTTCAAACATGTTAACAGACATGAATTCGATGAAAACTGCATGAGATAAAAACATTTTCTTGTAGAATTATTAGAAATTTTAAATTAAACCGGGCAAATTTAGACTTTAATTTATGTTCACAAATTTTATTGACTCATGTATTATATGGAAGACATCATACTGTTAGACTAAAAAATCTGAAACTTTTTATATGCTTCATCAAAGGGCGCATTATATGAAAATTCAATATTTCATCTGTGATCTCAGAATTTAAAAATATCCGATTAGCAGAATAAAGATAATTTCTGGTTTATAAATAAATGTTGGGCTGTATAGCATTAATTATTCATTAGTGTGTAGCATTATTATTATATTTCATTAACTAGTATTAGAAGCCTAAGACTAATGATTTTACTAAGAATAAATCATATCAAAACCATTAGATTGTGGGCGTTAAGCTGTGGTGGTATTAGCTTTGAAACATAGGCACTTTCTCAAGGATTGGAAGATTTGGTTTTCAAACTGTCTACCTTGGTCAGATGTTATCTTCACTAGTATTCTAAATCTGAAAATGCAAGTCACGCTGCAGTTTGATCTTCCGAAGGAAATGTTTCGGGCTTGAAACGTTGATTTGGAACATTTAATTTGGCAACTGGAGCATGGATATGCTTATGAAGTTTATCTCGTTGGCATGCTAAGCAGGCTTTGGTTCATAGCAGGCAGTCTTTGCTTATGCCAGGCCAAATGTGTCTTTCAGTCACCAACTTCATTGTTGCAGAAATTCCATTGTGGGATAAGTTATAGAGAAAAATATGTTTTCGCCAAACTCCTTAGGGTGGTATCGCCGGTTAAAATTAGTGAAGATATCACAGTACATTTTCTTATTGTTATCCGGGATAGGAATTTGTGCTATTTTGAAATTGCAATTCGATTTAAAAATCTAGAGGTCTTCATCCTCGAGTCAATCTAGAATAATTGTGTAGTCAACTGGAGCTGGAGTAGCTATAGTTTCAATTCTCTACAGAGTTACTGCTACGCGGTTTTCTTCTCCAGAAATATACTGTATGTCTGTAGTGAATTTAGCAATGTTGTTGAACGGCCGGACTTGTCTTAGATAGGCTTTCTCTAAATTCTGCTGAAAGGCAAAAGTGATAGGTTTATGATAAGTGAAGATAGTAAATGATCGTTTTCCAGAATGTGTTTAAAATGTTTTATTGTTAGGAAGACTGCAAGTAATTCTCGACTGTAATGATGATTATCCCTATCATCAACGCGAGCTGGAGAGAAGAAGCTTTGCTGTTGTTTTTGATAATTATATAGTTGATGGATGACTGTGCCCAGAGCGGAAGGATTGTCAACGATTGTTGCAGTTTGGCATATTTTGGTATGAAGCAATGGTAAAACTTAACCATTTCCAAAACTCTGTGTCAGTTTGTGAAGTATTCTGGCTGAGGATATTGTTCAATTGTGTCAACTTTCGATGGAAGAGGTTGATATTTCCGTTGATATTTCATAGCCTAAAAATGCAATAGTCTGTAGTTACAGAAACCTCGGAAGAATAATTTAAGATTTTTTTGTGTTTTTCTGTGTTTGGAGAGGCAAAGAGAATGCCATCGAGATAGAAGAACGCAAAGTCTAGGCCGCTCCCGCCCGATGTTCATAAACAATTGAGAGGTTTGTGTAACGTTACATAGACCAAATGTCATATGAGGAAATTCAAAAAGTCCGCAGGGTGTTATGATGGCGGTCCTCGAAATATCATCTTCATAAACAGGAATCTGTTAGTAGGCCCTTAACAAACCTATGGTTGAAAAATCGCTTTTTCATCCTAAATATTTGTACGGTCCGTTAGAAAAGATTGCGGTTAACGGTCTCGTATAGTATTTGCATTAAACCTACGATAATCACCGCACGGCCTGAAGTCACTAAAGTTTTTTAAAATGATATGTAATGGACTTGATTATTACATATCTTTGGCTTTTGGGTATTCTGCAGAGAACTTCTTGCAGTATATAATTGAATTTCTTTCTTTCTCAAGATAAGCAATCAGCTTAACTTGAGAAAGTCTTCTGATTTAGAGACTAGATTGATTACAGTTTCCTTTGGTTTCGATGTAATGCTGCTGTAATCATATACTTTAATTTTATCATTGTTGTGCTGGGTTTTATCAAGTTGGAAATTTATATAAAATGGCTCTATATTGTTTTTGCAAGGTGTTAGTAATGAATTTAGGAGTGATGCCATTGCACACAAAGCACGTTTAGTCGTCTGTGAGGTGGTCCCGTAGATTAATTTTCTATTTGTACTGTCGTCTATTAAGTTTAAATGTGAACGATGGGTTTATTGACATCATCTGGGGGGACAATTAGAAGAGGCCAGGTGAAAGATCTTAGTAGCTCCAAATCTAGTTCCAACAATTGTTTACTGTAGCCTTTTATTGTTGTACCGTTAGGTGAAAACAACTCAAGCTTACACACAGTTTTTTTAATCCGATGTCATTGGTGAGAAGTATTTCTGGCCAGTGTCAATTAAAAGATGGGTCTCTGTTACGTTATCACAAATATGTAGACGACTCAGCTCGACCTCTGGGCTTTCGATCTTCACTGAAAACCAGAGATTTCGTTTTCCTGTTTCGAAATGTAGTATTTGCATGGCAACGTGCAGAAGTAAGCCCTCACGTCAAAGCTTTGGTGAAAATAACAGTTACTTTTGTCCTTATTATTTTTGGAGCGATTTCTTTAATTCGATCTGTATCTTAGGTTTTGAGGACTGCAATCTCTACATCTATTCATTTATGTTATCTGTAGTGCTAAATTTGATATTTGTTTCTGTAAATCTTGGCGATATTATTATTAGATGGTGGAGGAGCAATACTAGCTATCTGAGATGGATTGGGATTTGACTCCCATGTCTTGTTAGCCATTGTCGATAATTTTAACAAATCATCGCTGCTCACAGACAAAATGTTCCGCATATTAAGCGGTAGTCATTAAAAAAACATGAAAACTTCCTCCGGCACCTACTCCGTCGCCACGCTACTCATTTCGCAGAGGCATTGGGATAGTTTCCTGTCACCCAGTTCAAGTTCATTCAGAGGTTTCTGAGTTTTATTTGATTCAGAATCGGCAAAAATTTCAATAATCCTCTTTTTAATAGCCGGATATTTGCCGTCATCTGATGCCTTGACGCGGATATCAGCCACTTGTAACAATGCCCTGCTTCGATCGAACACATTGCATAATAATATTTTGTTTGATTAGTTGTAATTCCAGCATTATGAAATTGTGCTTTGATCTGAAGAAACCATGTTTTGGAACAGAGTTTCTAAAAAGGAGGAATTTTTAGGCTTACCCTCGCATCTGTTAATCCATCCAATGCTGTTTCAGCACTCTTGTTTTTAGATATTAAATCTCAATCAATCAATCACGAATGCGGTCATCAAGTGGAGATTCTTTTATTAAGGACGAATGTATTAACAGTGTACTATAAAGAACAAAATTCTTTAAATAATTTAATTACCGAGGGAACAGGAGTAAACGAATGACAACGAGTTTTGTTTTGAAAACAAATTCAATGTTTTATTTTTATTCGAAACTCGTTTACTGTTGCTACTTGAGCACAGCGAAAATCGCAAAACAGAGTTTGGCAGGCAGATGGCTATTCAGTATTACCAACGATGTCACAACCCACATTTTAACCACGGAAGAAACAGAATGGTGTTCATAATTATATAATTTAGACCATGAAGAGTACGTTTCAGCAGTCTAGTCTTTTACTTTACCTATCTCGTAACCTCAGCTTAAATAAAAACGGCACCCCGAATTTTCTTGACGCCCATAGAAATTCGATCAAAACTACTGCTCGAAAAAAAAGAAAGAAAAAAATCAAGGAAGAAAAAGGAAAAGAAAGAATAGAAGAAGAAATTTATTGGATTCATGCAAAAAATTCATTACATTTTAAGAGGGGAAGGAAAAAATATTTAGATCTAATAATACCTGGTCTGGCAGGATTTATTCTACCTATTCCATTTTTAGTTGTATTGCAGCGACCTTCTGTATCCCAAGATTTCAATGGGATGTCTTTGAATCTTCGTTTACTTATCGCTTAATCCTGATGTCAAGTCTGAATCCTCGTTTAATTTTGTTTCACTCATCCGGCTCTCTTCCACAGTATCGGACTTAGAACAAAATTTTAATCTGACCGTATAGTATCCAATAGTCTTTGACTTTAAAAGGCCAAAAAACTGTGAAAGAGGAGAAACAAATAAGATACAACAGCATATTCAGCAGTATAATCTCAATTTAAAGTGATATCAAATTCTCCGGCTATTCCTTTCTGAAATGCCAAAACTTTGTAGTGTCTTTGTAGAGAAAGCAGCTGTAAGCAGCTTAATCTAAGAAACTTAGAAACACCCGAGAAAAGAAACTGAAAACCAACCTCGCGTGTTCTAAGTCATTAAAATGGTCGTAATTATTTGTATTGTTCCCCTGAAAATTCCAACTCAAAAATATCATTCATTAAGAAAAGAGATGTAATTATGATGAAACACGCGATTTGCCAATTAGAAGGAGACCTTGGTCTAACGGGACCGAATTAAGAGGTAGGCAAAGGGCATTTTGGGGGGACAATGACAGAAATGCATGGCAAAATCTAAAATATGTAAAGCATGAGCTTCGGCATGATTGGGGGGAAAGTTATTTTTTGTGAACAGTTCCAAGTAAAAGCAAGCTTTGGCAGGCAGGGGGTAATAGAAAGGAAACTGATCAAAAAACATGATAAAATTTTCTGGATAATTTTACTTCATACAGGAAGGAAATTGAACATGATAGCGATGAATCATTTAAACAAAAATAAATCATATTAATGCTGGATCAGTAAGTTCTAAAGCAATTAACTTCCACTTTGTAGACATCATTTTAATATATTTTATTCTTTACAGATTTGGCAAATGCTTACAGATATTACTTGGCAACGAAATTAAGGCATTCCATTTATTACGTGGAAAAATTAATAATCGATTAAAAAAAGAACCTCAAGTGTCTATGAAAGATTTACATTAATTAAAATTTATGTGAAATTAGAATTTCCTGACACTCTCTAATAGAAATGACAGCATAAGAAATGTTTAAGTCCCTAGTGACATTTTGGTCATTTTACAAGCAACATAATTCACTAATGATCATTAATGTTCAAAATATCCTGTAGAGGGATGTCTAAAAGTGGAAACTTACGAATGGAACCTTACAAGATGTTATAAGCTTTTTAAAATTTTCATATTTATATACGTTACATTTTTAAATACAAAAGTTCGTAAACTAAAGTGTCACTAACTTTACTATGCCCTCTTACTTCCTTGTACGAAGTAGGAAATATAGTAATCGCGAAACATTTCCGGTATCATATTTCAAAGAAAATATCCATTCTGACTCTCGAATCCATTTGGTTGATTTTATTGAGTGACATTTCTACAGACGGACAGAATAAAGAATTCTTTTATCCAAAATGGATTTAAAATGGATTCAGAATAGGTATTTTTTCGTGGCATCCATCCGGCCAGCCGTATACACGTGCATCGCATAACTCAAAAACGAGCAGACGTAGTACGTTGAAATTTTGTACATGGAACATTACAACATCTGGTTGTGTATCTCTCTTTTTTGTTGCAATCAGCAGCACCAAACGGATATATATCTATATACAATACCCGGGTCGGTAGGCTCTGTTTTTTTATTCTTATATGCTTTCAAATTCTGCACTTTTTGCTTTAAAAGTGGTTGAATTTCATTGTTCTTAGGTTCCTGTGAAGATTTTTATGACTTTATTTAATCTGCATGCAATAACTGTAGAATTAGCAACAATTTAAAAGTGGCGTTAGGCCTCACGAGGCTTCCGTTTGTTTACATTTGAAACTCTTAGTAGGATAATGAATTAAGTCAGTTTCTGCGCCAACTTCATGTCTATTTGTCGAGTGGGACATAAGGTAAACTTTCAGATTTGTGCACCGAAAATTTTGACTTCTTGTCCGTTGGTCCCATTGCTTGTTTTGGTGTAGAAACTCTATTTTTAATTTTTAAACTTTTTTTTTGTATTTGGTGTTTTAGGTTTTTCTGTAGTTTACAATTTTTAATCAAGATGTCTTAAGCGTTTACGTACATTTTTTTACTCAGAACTGATTAAATGAGAAATATATGTCTAATGAAATTCAAGGAAATAAGTTTAAATGAAGTGCAGCAAAAAATGTGCATAATTTAATAGGCCGTGTAAGGAAGTCATGTGTTGGCCACATCAGAGTAATTTCAACTCTATTCAAAGGGCAGTTTCTCAGGTGTCTGGCTGTAGTAATTGCAACAGAAACGAAACCAGCATTTCTTTTTAGGCAAATATTCTTTCCATTATTTCCTTTGTGTAACTTTAAAAAAATGAAATTTTAAGGGGAAAATTATGTTCTTTGTTTTATGTAAGCATACTTGAAAAAAACATTGTTGCTGAAACTGATGTGTAAAAAATAGCCTTTTCCATTTTACTTTTGTAAAAACTAAGCTGATATGACAAATTAGGATATAATGGATGTTATGCTAGATTCAGTGAATAAACCAGAACTAAATAAAATAGTCATGAAAATGTCTCATTAAAATAACATAGCCATGCATATGTATTTCAATGTAAATATACCCAAATATATTATAATATGTATATTTATTCAAAAATATTACATCTGTGTAATATCATAGTAGACCTGATCTTAACTGCATTATCTAAAAAAAATATTTTCAGTCCAACTTGTTTTGATTAAACAGGATTCTACTGAACGTATAAAGTCGAACACATTTGCAATGAAATTAAAACGGTAACAGACAAATAAATTGGTGTATAACTGAATTTACGAAGTTCATTTAATTTACATAACAGGCTTTTTTTTATTGGTGTGTGTTTTTTTAATCTACTGTCTCTTTCCTCTTTCCGTTTTCCCAACAGAATGCGAATTAGCTCGCGTGTATTTTTTAAATGAGATTGTGAAGTCAGAACATGTTTTGTCATTTGAAGACCATGTTACCTAGTAACATGGTTTTGCTATTCTAGATAAGGTTGCTATTCTAGATAAGAGTTCTTATCTTCCGCGTTACTACTTGCCGATAGTTTAATGTCACATTGGTGAATTCCAATCCAACTTAACGATTAAATTCCTCTGGGTAGGCTTAGGCTATCAAATATTGAAATTTAACTTCACATTTGAATTTCTACATTCGAGTTCTCACTATAAGGGCTAAAAGGATCTTCTACACCCTTCGAAAATTTCTGTATTTGCGTTCTTAGCGATAATTTGCTTTTCATATGTCTAAGATTTAGTCGTAGTTTACAGTAGCAGGAAAAGAAGTTAAATCGTATAAATTCAAAGTAAGATATTCAACTAAAAGTAACAAGTCAATAAAAACATATGTAAATGTATCTAGTATTTTCTAAAACTCTTTAATTTTTAGTTGTTCGATTATCTAATGACCTTGCGTTTCATTTGATAACTATCTAATAATAAATGAACTAAGTTATCAATATTTTTGTAGCTTTATTCTAAGAACATAAGTGCTTAAACTACACTCATGTCCATAAACTAAGGATAATGCAAAATCACAAAGGAAGATTCAGGCAAAGGAAGAGTTAGAAACAAAACAAATTTGACTTATTTGTAAAGCTTATTTATTAAACAAAAGGTAAAGAGCAAGAAAGGATGTTATATGTTTGATATTATTAAAAAAATTAGTTATTTTTTCTCCCTGGAGCAAATTACAAAAAAAAACCTATTTACAAAAAACCAATATTACATGTTTAGTATGATTGTTAATACATTGTATGTCTCCCAGACGATGCAATACAGTCTGTACCACGCCTAGGCATGCTGAGTAACAAATTATCGATCTGATCTTGGGGGATATTACACCACTCAAAAAGCAATGCTCTCCGAAGTTCCGGTAGACATGTAGGAGGAGGGCTGCAACTCGTCGGGCAAGCATGTTCCACACGTGCTCTACTAGATTCAAGTCCGGTGAGAATACTGGCCAGTCCATACGGGTGACATAATCCGATTAAAGGCATTCGCTTACGATGTTTGCACGGTGAGAAGGTGCGTGTTCATCCATAAACACAAATTGTGCGCCCATGGCGCCCCGAAACAAACGTACATGTTGTTCCAGAATGACGTCCCGATAGATTTGGCTTGCATGGTTCCAATTTGAACATGCAGGTCAGTTCTGGAACCCAGAATAATTCCACCCCAAACGAGCACTCCTGCACCACCGTAACGGTGTCGTTCTATGATGTTTTCTTGGTGGTAACGGATACCTGGAGCTCTCCATATGAAACTCCGGCGAGAATCAGACTGCAAGCTAAACCTGGACTCTTCGGAAAACATCACACAAGCCCACTGTTGCGGTGTCCAGGCTAACCGCAGACGACAGTGCGTTGCAGTAAGTGGAACGCATCTGACAGATCTACGAGCATATAGACCAATCTGCCCTAAGCGTCTGTACACGGTCTGTCTTGAAACTGTCGAACCAGTGCTGAAAAGAGCTGACGAGACAGGTCTGAGGCTGTGCTCCGCCTGTTTCGTTTGGCAGTCACTGCCAAATACCGGTCCTCATTCGGAGTTGTAACTCTGGGGCGACCTCTGCTGTAACGTCTACTCACTTTACCATCATCTTGGAATTGTTGCCAAAGCCTGGAGATGACACTCTGGACAATTCCAAGTTCGTCTGATACTTCCAGTTGGGTACGCCCACATTCCAGACGGCCGATAATTCTACCACGTAAAAAATCATCCAAATGCGTCCTTTGTGTCGTAACTATTCGGTTATTGCACTGAAATGCTTATAAAGCGCCTGCGAACAATTTTACTTCTTTGCCTGCATTCCTTATATATCACTCTCTTACACTCTCGTCATTGTGACGTACCATCGGTGTCATCTGGTTACTTCCTGAAATTTGCATATGATTCTTGAAGATGTGTGTAGTGATTTTACAGGTGATATATTTATTTTAAGAGTTCGATTTCAGCTTGACTCGGAATTATTTTTAATTTATGGACATGAGTGTATAAGACTTACTTCAAAATAAAATTTAAAACTTTAGAAAGATCTTGAAGTATCGTTATCGTCAACAGATCAAATGCTATCGTCATTTCATTTGTTTCAAGAGGCTTTAAGGCCTTCAGCTTTCTCCCACTGAATTACTTGCATTCTTATTTTGTAATATCTGAAATACAACTTCAGCATCAGGAAGAGATGAGCTTAGTATAATGTCGTAAGTCAGCATTACAGTAATCTTCAGAAGATTTCCCATTAGACAGATTTTTTCTAACAGCATTAGCTCATAGGTATTCCGAAGTCAGCGTCTTCGAAATCTGAAGCTTTTTAATACTCAGATATGCTAAAACCATCTTCGTGAAAATAGGATTGTGCCAGTGTTGCGTAAGTATTTTCTCATGAAATCCGATATATTTACAAAAGCCATTAAAAGATTTAGTTTTAGTTATGATTCTTTTGTTCAGTGCAAAAGAGTAAATGCTGATAGTGGCAGTTAAACCATTCTCGAAAAATGATTTTTGTCGTTTGTGCTTTGTCATTATGACCATGCAAAAAGGGAATATTATTGAAATTTAAATATTAAAGCATTCTGATGTTGCTAAGAGAGCTATATGTTAATTACTGTTATCCATATTTGTGCAGAACAAAATGTTTAGCCTTTGTTTTACTATATTTTTCTCTTTAATATTAATCACATGTTTTCGAAGGAGGCATTTAACAGTGCTGTTAATCTCAATTGTAAATATGCATTAGAGCCTATAGTTTCATGCGATTAGCCCCGTTTGGTTATAGTTCATACAACATAGTTACATATGCTTCAACTACTACAATTAATTATATAAATATAATTATTATATTTTTACGTTGTTTACAAAGCGATAAAATTTGTTTTTCTTTTTCAGGTACTTAATATGAGGCAGTATTAGAATCTAATTATCAACAATGTAAGTTACATTTTTTGCTATACGTGAATAATGGATTTGTTTTCTTTTTTTATGTAAATGAATGATAACATATGTATATATATGTAAGATAAAATATCTAATTATGAATTATACATTAAATTAACAATAGTCCCTTAATTTCTCTTTTGAATTTCAATACTTACCCTCTCTATTCTAAAAATAGTAGTACCTTTTTCAAAACTGTGTCATAACTGAAAACTAATTCCGCATTATGCCATCTTAACTTTCAGCATTGCGTATAGTTTTTAGCAAATCAGATTAAAGAAAAATATTACTATAAATACCTCTGCAATTCAGCTACGCATTTTTTTTTTGCCTTTCATTACTGCTGTAGTTTGTAAGCTCTGCTTCTCTCCCTGTATTGTCCAATGTCAGAAGATGGGCTAAGTTTTTAAAAATGAGGAGTGCATACTGCATCCATAATTCTGCGTGAAGCAAATATTGTGTCTCTGAAAATGCTTTGCCCAAGAATAAAGTTATGTTGAATTTGGCCACGTCTATCTGCAAGTCAAGCATTTCCCTCTGCACTTCTCTGTCAGTCTATGTGCGCAGTTGGCAGTCAACACTGAATCATTACATTCATACATAAATAGACATATATATTTTTACATATTTCAAAATTAATTGCCATGACTCCCCTTTCTTTAGTTTTATTTTTTAATTTGCAGTTGTTATTCGTGTTTTGCACTTTTTGCATCTTTATTGACATTTTAATTACTGTTACTTTCTGTCTGCTTTTAAACCTTGAATTTATTCCTAGTATTATTAATGTTATTATTACAAATTATTTAATTAAATCTTATGTGTACACCACGTGACTACCTTGTACGGAATATAAAACTATACAGATTTTTCCCTGTATTTCATTTAAACTTATTGAATTGAATTAAATCTACTTCGTCAACTGCGCATAAACCACAATAGAATATATGCTCCCTAAAAACTCACTATACTTATTTACAGTAACGATACTCTCGCGCTAAGTTCACTTAACAATGGTAAATTTCATTCATTTTATAACTCAGAATGCACAAAATTATATCATCTGAAGAATTATCTAATCAATGTCACATATTCTATTCAAATACTATAATAAATCTAAAACGATGTATAAAACAAATTAAACATATAAAAAAGAAACAGTTTTTCACAGACGATTCAGCGCCGCTTACCTAATGAGCCTGCGCTGCTTATAAACATCATCCTCTGTCCGAGACAGCCTGGCGAAATATTTGCTGCTAATACGAAACACTCATTTCCTCGAATTTCGTTAAAGATATATTTATCATTCAATTAATTCAGTTCTCACTTCGCGGCAAGGCAAAAATGAATAAAAACGAAAAATATTTTCATTAAAAATTAAAAGATATAGAAAAACATAAAACACCAAGCACAGTTAAAATAATTAAAAAATAATTTTTGCAATTAAAATTACAGTTTCTATGCAAAAACAAGCAATTCAGCCAGTAGGCAAAATGGTAGATTTTTCAATGCACTGAAAAAAAAAAAAAAAAAAGACAGATTTTTCGGTGCGCAAAACTAAAAGTTTACTTTCGGTCTCACTTAAAAAAAAGAAACTGAAGGCGTAGAAACTGACGTAATTTGTTGTGGACGCTGAATCAATATATGGGATAATTTAATAACTTAAATGATAATAACAGAATGGATTAAGCATGATTCAATTCGCAATAATAAAAGAAGGCGTTATCGTTGTTGTTGCGAAGCTTAGTTTCTCTAGATTGGCAAAAAATCCACGATTCTGCTAAATTTCAAATGTAAACAAATATAGCCGCTATCATAAAAATAATTTGGCTTAAATTTTAAATTGTTGATAATTCTACAAATATTGCATTCAGATTTACTAAACCTTAACCGAAAGATAAGAACAACATAATTCAATAAAATATACTTCATAAAGCAAAAAAAAAAGTGTTAAATTTATATATATATATGAATGTAATAATAAATGCAAGGAAAAGACGGAGAAGCGTCAATGCATAATAGCTATAAAAGATAAAGAAACTTGACAGTCGAGGAAGTTTTAAGTCCATTTTTATTTTCCAGTTGACGTTCGTGGCCACAATCACTTTTCACTCTGGTCGTACCTATTCAAGAATATTTACATTTTGGAAACTATTGTGATAGAAAGCGCGCACAACGAAATAGCGACCAAGCAGCGCACAGAAAGAAGCTGAAGTGCCTAGTTAGCCAAAATGGAAGCACACAAAGAGAAAAGTTTCACAAAGAGAAAAGTTTTGTTTTGAGTTAAAAGTTTCAGTTCAAAATTATTAAGTCCTCTGCGCTGCACAGGCCATGAAAAATGAAATGATCTAGAAATGGCGAAATCCAGAGAAGTTATTACGATATTTAAAACAGACAGAGAGAATTAAAGGGAATTATGGGGTTAGTTTAAATTATAATTTTGATTTATATATTTTTTATCTTACACACATGCACACTCACATATATATTGCTGCGTTCTACGGGTTCGTGGATTTGAGAGTATCCGATGAAAACACGATGCAGAACAATAAAAAGCACAATTTATTTACAAGAATCACTATTTACAGCACAGTTCCAAAATTACCTTTAAAAGCGTCGAAAATCTACAATAAATACGCTGAAACAATCAGCAACACAGCTTCAGGCTGTAACTGTAAAGGTAGCTTCACGGCAACACTAGACTTATAATAAACACCGTGGAACAATCACCAATACACTGTCAAGCTATACTGTAAAGGTAGCTTCACGGCAACGATCGCTTTCCGTTCAGAAAACTCTCGCGTAGCTTAGCACTCACAGTAAGCAGCTATTCTCGCAATTCTCACAATTAATCACACTCTTAATCACTCTGCTCAACAACTGCTCTCAGAAACGCAAGGGTTTATATAGCTTTTCTTTAAGTTCCACACGTTTCGAGAAATATCTCGACAGGAAGTTATTCTAGAAGCTTCCCGATTGGACCATGGGATATCACCCATTTGGTCGCCAAATTGGCGATAAAGTCGCCAATCTGGCAACCCTACCATACACTATTTTTATGGCAACCCTAGTGCTATGCCGGAAAGCTTACATACAGGCGCAACCGCCGAATTTTTCGCAACACGAAGTTATGATTTTTAAAACAGACAGAGAGAATTAAAGGAAATTACGGGGTTAGTTTAAATTATAATTTTGATTTATATATTTTTTATCTTACACACATGCACACTCACATATATATATATATATAAATATTTATATATGTGTGTGTGTGTGTGTGTAATATATATATATACGTATTACTTTCAGTTCAAATATGCTGAAACAAGTATATATATATGTGTGTGTGTGTGTGTAATATATATATATATGTGTGTGTGTAAGGTATAACAAAATATGATAGAAGTTTTAAAAAATAATTGGCAACCTCAAAATTAACATTTTAAATTTGGTGCTCTCCTCCTAAATTCATCCTTTCTCCCAAATTCGAGAGCTTTCGAAATTACGTAAGGTTTTAATGTAAATACCTCCTGCCCAATCAAATAATTGTAAACCAAAACTTTCTAACTCGAAATGAAACCATCAACTTCTTCCCGTCTTTCTTTGAACTTCTGCGTTCTCTTTCGCGCTGGCAATAGGCTTCATCTTCACGCTGCTGTTGATTTGCCTAAAATGATGTCGCATCTTTTTGTCTGTGCATATAGGAATCACTTGTAGTCAACTATGATCGAAAAGTAATTTGTCTGCCAAAGAAATAATTTTTGCGTGCCTACAAATAAAGATGGTGATCGCCGGAATTAGTTTTGCTAACGTCTTATTTCTGCCTTATCCACCTAGCCATGTCTGCAGCCAGAAGTTAAAGGGAATGGATTCATGACTGTGCACTTAATAGTATATTACATATATATATATATATATATTTGGTGCGGCCGATTGCAACCAAGAAGGGAGGTGCACATCTACATGTTATGACAGTCCTATATACAAAACTTCAACGTTCTGAGGCTACTCTTTTTTGAGTAATGCGAGATATATAATACATAGGTACGTACGTACAGACACCATGAAAAAATATCTTCTGAATCCATTTTAAATCAGTTTTATAATCCGTTTGTTGAAATAGAGTCCTTTATTCTGGCCTTACGTACAGATGGCACTCAAAAACATCGTTAAATTGCACTCGATAGCGGTCAAAATGGATATTTTCGTTGTAATATGGTACCCGCAATTTTTCGCGCAATTTTTCGTGCAATACAAAATGCATTTAAAATTTTGCATTTATTATGTTTGCCGTGAGACCAATGAACGTTTTCCATTGGATATAAATAACGTCATATACTTTAACTGGTCTGATTGGCTTTAGTAACTTAGAACGACTTGGATACAAAATCTCTCTCCGTAGACGAAATGCTGTCATTCGACAAGTTAACGAAAGAGACTTATTCGTAGATATGTCTCCTTGTGTAGACGGAGCTTAAATTAAGCAACTGATCAACATGCTTTGCTGTCAGATATTATAGTGTTAAGCAACTGCATTTTGATATAATTTGAAGCATAAATTGAAGATCTCTACGTTTCACAGAATGAGAACACTTGGAGAATTTGTTACTTGCGAGACAGGACAACATGGTATATAAATTAAAGGTTTTAACCTTCAGGCTGATGGCAAAACAGTTCAAACTGCAGTATGGCAGAGTAATATGACGAAATATAATGTAATGGTCCAAAAATTTCGCAATGGCACTGCTAAAGATATTTCTAACATCACCATAATAAATTTTTGCATAATTGATTTGATTTTTGGTATGACATTGAAATTGTAGTATTCACAGAATTGGACAGTTCAGATAATCAGCTCTCTATTTCGAATAAGTACACGCAGAGACATGGAATACAATTTATAGCCTTTCCTATCAAATGGATGCAATTTCTAGAATTAAATATCGCATGGGGAATAATTTCCTAACCACTCTGAATAATAAAATAAAGGACTAATATTTTTTTTCTCCCTTGAAAATTGCTTTTTTCCTAATTTGAACACAGACTGTGAAAGCCTGATTTTCCTCGAAAGCTCTTTAAAGCATGGGGCGCATTGATCCAAAACAAAACGGGCTGTGGAAAACCTCAGCTGTGATCAGATGGCAAATTGGACACCTAGAATTCCACGAGCGGCATACGCAATGAAGGTGCACCCAACAACCAACAATAAGCTAGGTCCGATTACCATGACAAAGGACCAGGAGCCGGCTCCGCTAATTGAACAAGAAAACGAGCCACTGCAACTTTTCAGCGGCTTTTATTCTTCGTGACTCAAACTGGCAAACTGGAAAAAATGAACGCGAGATAAGAGCAGAGGTAAAGCGCAGACACAATTCCACAAAGTTATTCATTTATTCGTAAAAGGTATGTTGAGAGCGTGTATAATTAATTGTATTCAGAACTTTTATCTTGACGTTTAATGTAAGATCTGAGTTCTGAGTATAGAATAAAGGATAATATTTCTCATTTTGCGTGTTAGTACTAGTAATTTTCTAAATATCTTAATTAATGTCTGTCAAATGGCAAATCTCGTCTATTTCAATACTTGCTTTGTGACTTTAATACTCATGTGTCTTTTATCATTAATAATTCTGATGTTCGTGGCATGAGGTATTAATAATGTTTAAAATATTGTTAAAAAATTTCGGAGTATTATGAAACTTCATACTCGAAATTCGATACTAAGTCGTTCTCAAGTTTGATTAAAAAATGGCGTAATAAATGACATGATTTCTATAGCGTAGGAAGAAGAATCGTCTAATCATCAGATTGTTACATTTTTAAAAGCAGTTTAAAATGAATTATTTGAGTAATTTCTTTGAGGAGAAAAATAAATTGTCAATAATTAGGTGAAGCATTAATTTAAAAAAAATGGAGCTGAAAAAGATTTTTCTTTACCATATTCATAATTGAAAGATAAGAAAAACTAAAAAGAACTTTTCTTAATTTTTAGTATTGGAAGTTGTTGTTAACAAGCACTTTGCACTCAGTCTTAAAACTTATGAAGTATCCAGTTTTACTCCTCTTCCATCTTTCAAATTATCTTCATAATTCTTTTAACTTACTGAAATCTCAATCGGTTTAGTAAGCTACAATCATGATATGAAATGGTGATCATCCACTGCGTTAAAATTTAGTATACGAAATTGATTTTATACCTGTTTTTATTATTATTATTATTTTGATCAACAAGGATCGATATGTGCTTTCACCATTTGCCAATTAAAGGGTTGAACATCTATCAAACAATAAAAATAAATATACAAAATGATAAGTACAGTAACTACACAGTCCAGTCACATTAATGTGACCACCACGTACTTTCCATGTCAGAGTTAAATAACCAATCACAGAAGGCAGGTGGCAGCACAGTGCAGTTGAGCGTATATAAAGGGTGTGTGAGGGCTTCGGAAAACATTTCAATCGTTGGCGTAATGCAGAAACGAAGCGATTTATCCGACTTCCAAAAGGGCATGATCATTGGCTTTCGGGCCAAGGGTGGAAGCATTTCCGAAACGGCTGAGTTTGTGAACTGTTCGCGTGCCGCCGTGGTAAAAGTGTACCGTGCATGGCAAAATGGGACTGTCCAAAATCAGCGACGTGGCAAATGTGGTGCACCACGGGCCATAGATGACAGAGGCGAACGACGGTTGCGGAGATGCGTTCGGGCAGATAGACGGGCTACCGTTGAGCAACTGACCACCAAAATGAACCAAGGGGCTACCAAAAGTGTCTCCCAAAGTACTATTCAGCGAACATTGCTGCGTCTGGGCCTCCGAAGCAGACGCCTGGTTCGTGCACCTATGCTGACTGCTGTTCATCGACGGCGAAGGCTAGAATTTGCACGCCAGTACAGCAGCTGGACGTCCACTGAGTGGCGACAGGTTGCGTTTTCGGATGAATCGCGTTTTATGCTCCATCGGACAGATGGACGTTGGCGTATAAGGCGTGAAACCTCTGAAAGGAACCACCCTGCAACCATTGCCGGAACGGTCCAAGCTGGAGGCGGGAGCATTATGGTCTGGGGAATGTTTTCCTGGCATTCTCTAGGTTCACTGATCATTGTGGAAGGCACAATGGATCAATACAAGTACGCATCTGTCCTTGCGGACCATGTTCACCCCTACATGCGCATTGTTTTTCCTCAGGATGATGGCATCTTCCAGCAGGACAATGCGAGGTGCCATACAGCTGCCAGTGTACGTGCGTGGTTCGAAGAGCACCAGGATGAGTTTACCGTCCTCCCCTGGCCAGCAAACTCACCTGACTTAAACCCAATCGAGCATCTGTGGGACCATCTCGATCGAGTTGTTCGCGCCATGGACCCTCAACCGCGTAATCTAGCGCAGCTGGCCACGGCATTAGAGTCGGCATGGCTCAACATCCCAGAGAACACCTTCAGGGACCTATGTGACTCTCTTCCTGCACGTCTCGCAGCAGTCCGCTCTGCGAAAGGTGGTTATTCTGGCTTTTGACAGATGGTCACATTAATGTGACTGGACTGTGTATTTCCTCGAGAATGGTTTAGGATCGAGTGACAATAATATGAAATTGGATAATCGCAATGCTAATTCTAAAAGAGTGTTATCTAATGATAATTTTACTGGTGAAAACAAAGAACAAAACTACTAAACAAGTAATACTGTTGCGTGAGTATGGGTTCGTAATAGATCGAATGCACAAGTCTGATAATAGGCTAATAAAATTTATTCTTATCAAACGAAATGTATCAGAACGATGGAATTTTCCTGATAGATATTCGTACAGGTGTTCACAATATTACGCAGTATAATCAGTTGTTATACTTCAAACTACTAAATACTAAAATGCAACGCAATTCAAAGAAAAAAAGAAAGCTAATTCAGATATCTTATTTCACGCGGAAACAAACTCGCAAAAACAGTAACTAAGCAACTAACTAAACAACTGAGCTGAGATCTTCTCTCTTTCGCTTTTTATAGCTTTCAAACGGTCGCGAGAAATTTCTAGTAATTTCATCTTCTCGAGATTTCTGGAAAGCAATAAGAGGATGTAATTGCGGTTACAGCTAACGCAGTAAGCAATTGCATTTATTCAATTTCAATACAAAGTACCGATATATCCATTTATCCATTGTTAAATGCACGTGCTCCTGTATTTTTACTTTTCCGGCATAACTTTCTCTTAAAATTTGTCTCGCGCTGCATTGCACGGGGAAATATAACAATTTTAATTATAATTTTGCTAAAAATATCTAACTAAATACCAAGTTCGTAACAATACTTCAATGCTTTTCAAAGAAGTCAAAATAAGAGTATACTGGAGAGCTATTACTAGGACTTAAACAATATGCCGTCGATTATTCTGAACGAAATGGAGTCTTTAACATAGCTGTCTAAGAATAGAAATATCTTCATAAAACGTCCTTTAAGCAAATGTGGCTTACATTTATGTAGACTCTGTGCAGAAATTACTAACCTAAACCCAAACCTAAACCCAAGGACCTAAACCCAAGTATCAGAAGTATTTCTACTTCCGGCCCTTGGTTCGGGTCCTGATTGCTGCGCACTAGTGGCAGTGGTGTTTAATTAAGAAAATAAACCCGCTTATTAAAATCAATTAAAGTTTTAATGCTGGGAAAGATATAGTAAAGCTCAATTAAACTACTAACGTTATACATTTGTTGTTTGTTAATAGTTTCGAAAATTTTCTGGTTATTGTTGACAACGCAGTTATTATGCAATTGCTGGTGGACCTCAATATAATTTTTTTGAGAATTTTAATGAAATTAATTTCAGTCCTCTTTTTGGGTTATTTACTCCATTAGCTCTAAATTTGAATTTGATTCGATTTTAATGAAATTTTGGAAGTGCATGCAAACTGCAGAATTTATTTTATTATGGTTTACCAGTAATTTTAAGTTTTAAAATTTTACTGGTAATTTTAAATTTTTTAAAATGCTTTAAATCTGTTCATAAGTGAATTTTCTTGACTTTTAGAGACTTGGTAAGCAATCTCGTTACTGAGTTAATAACTTCTTTGCAGATAAGTTAAACTATCAGCTAATAATTTCTTTACAGAAAGTTTTACAAGGAATACTAAAATTGTTAATAGCTTTGTCAATACTGGTAATAATGAATTGGCTTTAAAGTTCTTAAGTATTTTTCTTGATTCCTTGTAATTACAAATAATGCTATTTACATTATTGGATTGAAATTTATTAGTATTATTTTTAATGTCATTGTAAACATGATGTTTCATCTTTAAAATGAGTTGTGTGGTAGTTGTATTTGTACCTGATGGTAATAATAAATTGGCCAAGGTTGTGTTAAATATTTTAAAGACATATATTGTTATTAATTTTGAATGTAGTGCCTAATTTCGTGAATTCCTCGAGTTGAGGTTTTTAAGATTTCCGGTAATAATGTGTTTGTGATGCTGGGCAATGTATGAGGGGCGTTCAAATGAAAGTGATTCGATCTATAATGAAATACATACAATTTTTTAAAAAGGAATCACCCATTGTGGTACGGCAGGCGTCCCACTGCTTGGGAATGATACGAATTCCGTCCGGGAAGAACGATGTCGGTTGATCATGGAACCAGTTTATAACTGCAGCCTTTACATGCTCGTCGGACTCAAAGCGTTGTTTCTTCAGCGATCCAAAGATGTGATAGTCGCAAGGCAACAGATCTGGACTGTAAGCTGGATGTTCCAAGACTTCCTAGTTTTTACGGGCCAATACCTCGACACACATCCGGGCGACATGCGACCTTGCATTGTCGTGCAGAAGAATGACACCTGACGACAACATCCCTGGACGTTTATTTTGTTAGCCTTATGCAGCTTATCATGCGTTTCGGTATACCGTTGCGCATTGATGGAGACGTGAGGCTCTTTAAACTCCTGTAATAGGGGACCCTGAATGTCGAAAAATACCGTCAACACACCTTTTCGGCTGAGTGCTGAATTTAAAATTTTTTGGACCTAGGTCAGTTTGTAGGTTTCCATTACATGCTGACGGACTTCCCTTGCGGTTGGAAGTGGTGACACCAGCTTTCATCTGCTGCAGAAGGTCGTCACCAACACCATAGTACACCAAATGCTGTAAACAGAGGCCCATTCGCTGTTTCTTGTGGTGGTCAGACAGTATGCGGGATATCCATTGGCAACAAACTGTTCGATACTTCAGAATGTTGCTGACAATATTGTGAACAGTACCGATGAAAACGTTCAACTCATTTGCAACGTCACGGAAGTTGCCTTGATAGCCGTGTCAGTGTCCGTAACCAGCTTATCTGTCACAACCTTGTGCGACTGAACGTGCCGAGACAAATCTATTGTCTTCTGGCAACCTTCGCTAAACATTCTCGCAGATCCCGTGGGCTTCGACAAACACGTGTCTCCATACACAGCCACCATTCTTCGAAGAATATCCACCGGCTTATACCCTTCCAGTGTTAAAACCTTAATTACAGCTCGCTGATCCGTTTCCGATGCAGTTGCATCCACACCATCCATTTTTGAATGAATGCCACCTCCTTACGACTGGAGTTAGCACACATCTCGTTCCGCGTACGCGTGCGTGGTATATACAGCTTCACTACTACGTTTGTTTCACGGAAATCCAGTGCAAACGTTTCGCATGCGGAGCTTCAAACCACTTTCATTTAAACACGCCTTATATTTTAAAAACTCAATTCATGGTAGAAGCAATATAGGTCAATAACAGGTTCATTGTTGTGAATGGCAATGAGAATACTTAATTTTTTGTTGTTTTTGAAGCAGATTTTTGATGTTAGAGCCATTAATAGTGAAATAGTAATATTTCTAGTATTTTGCTAAGTTCAATATTTTAAGATGTATAAACATTACAATAGTTAATATTATTAGTTTCTTGTTTATTAATTCTGTAGTTAACGAGATTTAAGCTAGGCCATTGCAAATTTTATAGCCAGAGGAGTTGTTATTTAAAAATGTTTGAAGTGCTAGTAGTTCTTTGTTTTTAATACAAAAATATTTTATAAAGGTTTTAATAAAGTTATTGCTATTGAATTAATAATTATTCGTATTATTTGTGTACCTTTCTCACTGTCTCGGTAAGCTTTATTGTTTTGGTTCTGAAAATTGCATAAATGCTGGGTTTGCACGCAAGTATATACTGTATACGAAAGTTTGTGTTTAGTCTATATAGATAAATTTTTTTTTATATTTCATCATGTATGTGATAAGTTTTTAACCAAGTCTTTCTTTAGTGTTGGAATAATTTCCAAGATTTCAATTTTAATATTATTAAATTTATATTTAATAATACATAATAACAATAAAGTATAATTTTAATATTAAAATTATATAACAATAAAGTATAATTTTAATATTATTAAAATTATACTTTATTGTTATTATGTATTACACTTTATTGTTATTATGTATTTATTATTATTATGTATTACACTTTATTGTTATTATGTATTTATTATTATTATGTATTGTTATTATGTAATTTTAATATTATTAAAATTATGCCGTTTAAAATGCTTCAGTTCTGCTGTATAGTGTGTATTTTCTTATTTTATTTCAGTTAAACGTTTTAACTAAGGATCTGTGGTTATTGATTCTGAGCTTGAGAAGTCTCAGATGATCTCTCTATAGATGGATAGATATCAGTTGCTAATATTATATGTATATATATCATTACTAATTATTAATGAAAGGAATCAGCACACCGTTTGAACGACAATTTTTATACATATGTGTAACTACTACTCAGTGAATGCATAAAAATTTCTACGCGCACTTTATTTCCGCTACGTTAGTTGCAATGCACTTCCACATGAAATTCCAACAGCAAAAACATCTTAAATAACAAGGATATTCCTGTTTTTGTATTTTTAAATTAAAAAACAAATTGTGAAGTATTAAATCTTTTGCGTGCGGTGTCTCGCTCTCTATACTTATGTCTAATAAATGTTTATACTCATTTAAAAAAAAAAATTCGAAATGTTTATGTCCCGCACGACATAATTTATAGAAATATTCAGTTTCAGAATCTAGAAAATTTTTCAGTGAATGAAAGTAATGTTTCTACTTAAGATGATCGGTTAAAAAATAAATTCGTTAATTAGAAGCTATTTTTTTCCATTTAATATCATTCAGTGATAATGCTTTATGATTTATTAGGTGCAACAATTTTTGATTTATAACTTTGTTAGCCAAACTCATTTTTACTCAAATAATGTATAAGTTTTCAAATGATAAAATATTTTAATAATATTCACATACGGTTTTATTTCTTTAAAATTATAACCTAATATCATGCAAAAAATTCATTCCACTGGAAACGTTTTCGTTCCTTACATGCACAATATACACAAATAATTTTAGGAGCTGATAATCTCCAATGCAAGAAGCCTGTTCCTGTTCTTTAGAAGAAATGCCAAATTATAAATATTTACCTTATTTGAAACACTGTAGTAGCTGGCAACTTATGCCTACGACCAATTGTTATAAAAGTAAAGGCCCCGAAAGGATTTAGCTCGATGTTTACTAAAAACCTCTTACATATACCACTATATTTAAAATTAGTTAAATGCGATTCCTAAAAATCTGCAGCGAAAAATACAAGTAGATTAATGCGTAATTTCATGGGGATAAGTTATCATAAATCCTCAAAAGTTGTAATTGTATCCGAAAATTGTGATATACATGTAGTTTTGATTCTGTGTAAAGAAAGTTTTGCGTGAAAACTAAACTGGATTTTTCTTAAGACCGTGCAACGTACGTTCCTTCTCAAAACAATGGTTTTTCAGATTCGTGGATTTAACGTAGAGCCGGCAATATGGACAATGAAATGTATTCATTAAATTCATATACATGAGAATTTCGTTCTCATTATTTAAATGCTGGAGATATGATAGTCTAAATATGCTGTTTTGAAATAAATATTAATGTCTCATTCAGGACATCGCTAAAGACATTTGCTCCCACGAACACAAAGAGAGTGTTTGTATAGTAAATGAGAAAGCTTTCCTGCAAAAAACAATACACGCTACACATTATTCCCAAGGTCGTTGTAAGTCCCACCCAATATTTTGATCAATATCAATCTGCCGGAGTCGGTCTGGGCTATGTTTGGATTATGTAAGCGGGGGAGGGAAAACTTCCCAGAGCAGGGATTTCCTGGGGATTAGTTGGGCATAGCATATGGCGGATGGAAATACAATATTTGTCTCTTAACCCGCTTCGTCCCATTAACGGATTCCTATCCTATCGAAGTACTTCTGTTTGATGTGAATGTCGTCATTCGGATTTTTGTTTACCTCTGAGACGGCTTTTGCGATTGCTAACACTGACAAAAATTAGACTTGACGATAGGAATCAGATGCGTGTGCAAATTGCTCTAACAAACAAAAGCTTTACTGTATTCATTTCATTTTTGTCTTGTTAATTCATTTTCTTTTTCTTTTTAAGCAGTTATTATATTAAAAAAGCATCAGAATAAATGAGGAATATAGTTATACCATAAAGCAGAGATCTCAGGTTGGCCGCATATTTGCCACGAATGGCTCTCCATGCGATCCTACGCTGCCCTCGAATACATTTCATGCATTTCGATAAATGCTCAATAAGAAAATTTTAAATTTAGTTAAAATGCTTTAATTTTGTTGATAAAAAGATTCTTGTTTTGCTTTAAAAACATCTGATTCTTAACTTTTTCAGATCGTGCAACATGGAATTAGAAAATGAGACCAATGTCTTGAAGTATACAGAAGAGACCTTTACTTTCCGATATAAAGCTAGAAATGAAACATTGTAAACTGAAGTAGATGTCATATAAATCTCCATGCTTTTCTAAAATGAAGGGAGGGGGCTGTTGATTACATTTTGCAGAAGTATAGTTGTATTTATCTTAGATAAAATTTTCTACGTCACAGTAGATGTTGTTGCCAACTGCTTAAGAATAAAGCCCGTAATTAACTTCATATAGAAGTGCGCAGCTAATTTCGTGGTTAAGTTAGCGAAGTTAAGAAGTGTTTTTTTTTTGCTTTTAAACACCCTTTCCGACAGCCGTTATTTTATACCATTAGTTTCATAAATAAAATAGGCTTCTAACATTCTATAATAAGCCAAGTGCAAGATATTTCACTCTATTCTTCTTTTTACACTGCTGGGCACATTAAAAGTCAGATTTAACGACCATAATGATGTTTTGCCAATTTTAGTAGTTTTTATTTTATGCCATTTTATATTCTAAAATGAAACACAGAAACAAATGCTGAAGCTTTTTAAATATCAAAATTACTTTTGAATTAAATTTTAATGCCAATAAACAGTAGAAATATATTTTCATGAGTTGGCAAGATAAGATGCTGTTTTTATACAAGAAGTGAAGCAAAATATTTGTATGACGTTTTATATATATTTTAATTTTTTAAAGCTGCTTGATGGCAGACTTTTAAGAAATTACTGTATCTTCCTGCGCGTGCTCTAGTTGTAAGTAACAATCCAGCTAGCAAGTTAGATCCGAGTTTCGAAGTCTGACGACACAGTTATTTTTTTTTTACATTTCTTGCAGCAGGAAAGCCTAATAGCATCATCCACAGTGAAGCCCGGACTGAAAGGTGGTGGACGATAACTTATCTACATAACGATTTGTGTCGATCCAAGTACAGATTCATTCCTTTCCATAGTCAACCTTCAAGTTGCAGCGAATGTAAGGGATTGTCGGATTCTCCTCTTCGCTCTCTCCTGGAATCAGCACATTCAGCCACAGGGTAAGGAAGTTTACTTCTCCCTCCATGCTACTTCTATCTACATCCTACTTCTACCTACATGTCACTTCTACTTTCATCAACCAACACTCGGAGATCCATCTCTCGAATCTCCATAAGGAACAGAGTTGATTTTTCGTTTCTTCTTTTGAAAGATGTATTGAAAGCAACAACCTGCTGATATTACATTAAAGACAGAGGTTTTCGACTCCATCCCACCCTATTTCCTGAGGGTCTTCTTTTAGGAATATGTTTTATGTAAAATGGATACAAGACAAATATTATTTCTTCTCCTCTTTCTTGTGCGTATTGAGTGTACAGTTTCAGTCTGTTGCACTAAAAAATAAATAATAAACATGTCAATCGAATACTATTATTAATTTCGAGTGAATATATCTTGTGTTTATGATTAGCCTAGTGCAATCATTAGAACAATATATGACATTCCAGCTTTCTGAAAATTTGAGTATTTTTAGTTATTCTTGTTGAGGAGATTTCACTTTTAATAGCTTAAACATCTGTGCAAATATTCTTTTAATTTGACCGATAAAATATCTTTTGATTTGACTGACCATCACACCGTAAAAATGTTTGACAAAAGAAGAAATTTTAAATTCACTACTATTACATTATTAATTGGAACTCCAATATTCCCAAAAAAAGTATAGTCAATACTTTTATCAGTCAAATTAAAGAATAAGGAATATTTGTACAGGTAATTCAAGATATTAAAAGTGAAATCTCTTCACTAATTAGTACACTAAAGGTACTAATTAGTACTAAGGTACTAAGGGTAGGTAAAGGTACTAAGGGTAGGTAAGTACCTACTCAATTTATTAGTTTTTATCTCAAAAAAGTCAGGCATGAATTTAGTATAAGATATATGACGGCTGTATCCTAAACCTTTAGTAAGGAGGATGACGTTGGATTGCTTAAATTGGAAGAATAGTAAAAATGTAAAGAGTACAATGTATAAATTTGTAAAATTCTTTTTCTGACTTCTAAGCTTTTACTAACTCAGAACCAATTTGTGTTCTTAAGTCACAATTACAGCTCGTTTTGTGTGAAGATTTTAAACTTTTTCTCTATTTTTTTCTGTTTCATAATTTTCAGTCAGAAATTTTAAAAATAAATTTACTTACTTATTTGATTTAATAGCTAAGTCGCACTTTCTACCCGAGCCATAACTACTATTTTCAACAACCCAATTTTTGTTCTCATAAAGCTGGCAACTGCTAAAAAAACACTTGCTCTTGGAATAAAGAATAAAACCCCGTTCATTGTTGTTACTATCACGATGTACAGAGTAAATGTTTGGCTTTTAAAAATTATTCTAACCTAATTCATTTTTAAATGTGATATTTCATTTAACTGCATATTTTTGCAATATAACCTATATCTTTGTTTATATTTGCAATATAATCTTTCATAAAATATAAACTATGCAAAATTCTTGAATGCATATCACCCCAATAATGATCTATGATTGATAATACGTATCTCAAGAATGGCCAACAGTAAATTACATTAGTAAATTAGATTTCATCATCGCAGGTATCTACGGTCTTACGTATTTACTGTCACGACTATCTGCTGGCCTCTCCTTCGTTATGCATCATTGAAAGTTACAGCTATTGCCCAGTTATCAAGATATTTATACGTAGAATTATATTGTGCGTGTGCGCGCGCGCGGGTGTGTGTGTGCGTTTGCGTCCGTGTGTGTGTATGTATGTGCATCATATCTTATCACATCATACTGGTTTGAAAACCCTCTAATGAGGCTTTACAATCTGAATCATTTGAATTTTATTTTTCTAGAAACATTTGGTTTCAGACTCTCTAATAGGGTAAGAAATAATAATTTTAAAGATAGAAACTGAAATTATAAAATACATAAATTTAAAACATAATTATAAATATAAAACATAATTATAAATATATGTAAAGTACGTTATTTTTAAATTTAAAACATAATTATAAATATATGTAAAGTACGTTATTTTAAATAACATACGTGACAGAAGATGAAGTTACGTTATACGACAAAGAACTGATAAGAATTATTGACTATTTTTAATAATATAATCTAGAATTGTTTTAAATATAAAAAATTATAGTAAAAAATTATATATATATCTTGTTCAGATTTTCTAATGGTTACATATTAATATTTATGTTTCTCAAAATAAGCTCCAATTACCAATTCATTTAATTTGAAAAATTAAGCCTTATTCTTATCTGTACCTCTCCAACTTGCTTTTAAAACTGGAACTTTGTGTAACTTTACAAATAATCTTATCATGAGCTCAAAGTTCTATAAGCTGGCTTCTTTTGATCTGGAATAGTACGTTGCTTTGCATCGCAGCATAGTTAACAAAGCAGGATAACATGGCTTCATCTTGGATCCTATTAATATTTCCCGAGTTTCAGAATAACAGGGAAACTAAGCCAAACAACATGGCTTCCTCTTGGATCCTATTACATTTTCCGAGTTCCAGGAGTTGAAATTAAATCCCGTAACTTTGTCCTACAAAGGTATGCTCTTGCTCTATTAGATTCCAAATTACTTAGTTCAAGAACATATTCTAACTCTTCTATGATATTGTCGATCTGATTATTAATTAAAACATGCTAATAGATATTCTTATGCATATCATATTATGCAAATGAAATCTCATCAGCATCGAGTAAATGACGTTTTGGAGATGAAATTAGAGATTCATGCAAGTTACTTACACTAAAAGGTATACCTAACAATATAAGGCTTTGTTCTAAAAGCTAATACATATTTTCCTTCACTTGCTCTGTTTTTTTAGATTCTAATTTGTCAACAGTTTTGATTTAGCAAATATCAATTATTCATAAATGGTAAAAACTATTCTGTAACCTCTTGCTACTAGTTCCTCATGTTAAATTATTCCTAAATTTTATTGTTACGAATTTTGTATATATGTAAATAATTTTAGTGAAATTATATGTAAAAGTGTAGTATCTTTTATGTAATGAATGTAACATGAAACGTCCAAAAAGAAAAATGCTCTGCCGGGAAAATAAGATCATAGGGACAGGTCCATTCAACATTGAAGTAATGGCTATCCCGTTAAAATGGCAAGATATCGCCAAGCTAACGTTGGTTTTGATGACTATTTGGCAACATTATGCTGTATAACTGTAAATGATACTGTAACTGAACAACTGTTATTATTCCTTATATATAATTGTATGCGTATCCAGCCTTTATATGTAACTGTAACCACATATGCCTTCCACTAATTTCGAGAAATGGAAGATACTAGAGATTTCTCGGCGGCTGGGGAAAGACTACATAAGACCTCAGAGATCATCAGTTCTCAGGTTTTTCAACTGAGAGTAGAGTTCGGATTACTGAGATATTCCTTGCAAGCTTCATTCTTTAGATGAGCTTTGCACTGCGTTGGATTTATTATTCTTAGTAGTTTGAAGTGGTAACTACTGATCGTGCTCTGTCATACTGAGAAGAACTGTACGAATCCTTTTGCGTAAAGTTCCATAGGTGTACCGTGTGTCTTTTGGCAAAATAAATTTTTTCAAGCTATCATCTGTTCTTCATGCATTCAATTTATTGCGAACCCGTATGTACGCAACAATATTACTGTAGCTCAGATGTTGCTAAACGAGCTAAATTTTCGAAAATGTGATATAGAACGAATGCTTTCTTGAGGATAATTAGTAAAATTATGTATAACTATTACATGTTTAATTATAGATTACTTATAAATACTCATTTGTTCTAATTGTCACTTAATTATAAAACACCGTACGATATGAATGAAAAATATCTGGAAAAAATGTACAGACAGATAAAAGGGACCAAAATAAGCACATTATGTAATGCAACTTGTGTGCTGAAATGGCGCGTTGAGGTGGTGCAGGGCGTTTTTTTTTTCCACCGACGGCGGGACACCTGATTCATTTCAGCAGTTAGCATATCGGCCAGATGGCTCTGCTGACGAAAATAACTTTACTTCAAATTTTATGGATTTGGTAAAGGGGCAAATAAACCGATGTATTTCCAAAAGTCCGGAGGGAGTATGACGAGTGCTGAATGAGTAAATAGCTCAGAGAAGGAAGAAAGGAGAAAGGCAGTTGAGAACAAATTCAGTTTGTCATCCTCATCTGCAATGTGCAGTAAATAAGCGCTTTTTGTTGGCGTAAATTGTCATTCTCCTTTCGAATTTCGAGCCATATGCTTCGATACTCGAACGCAGAATTCGTAAGCATGAATATTATCTGCAGGATTGTGGACGGAAACGGAACAGCTGCTCAAAGGAGTTACTCGAAAATCGTTCTCTATATCACTGGAAACCATTAGAGTTAGTCACCACAGACATGCTAACATGTTGACGCGTTACCACGAAATGATTAGCATGGTTGATAGCTATAGTGTTTATCATCCTGAAACAGACCTCTTCTCAGACGCATTTAGTGGAAAGTTTTGGTTCTGAGATCAACCATTAAGTAATTTTAATGTTTTGAAGCAGCATCCTGATAAAATTCTTGGAAGAATTTATTCTTTCCTAGATGTAACTATCTCTCCAGATGCAAGATCTGAGAATTTTAAAGGGAAACAAATAACCGGCATTTAACATTTTGAACACAAAATACTACCCTGAGGTTTTGATGATATGATTCTTTTGCAAATCACTTAGTCCTTTTTTATAACTGCTGAGGTCCGGCAGAAGTTCATGAATAATAATTAGAAAATTCGATTAAGTGTAAAAGCCTTCATGAGAACAATCACAAAATTTAATATCTTTCATTTCATCAAAAAGATATTGCTAAGCGAGGGACCATTAAATAAAATTAGGAAATAAGAATGACCATTTGATGCTCAGTTAAGTCTTTCCACTGTCACTGGGACAAGAGGTCAGCATTGTGAAAGAATGCTTTATATTAAGGGTTCCATCTCAACTAGAGTCCTGTTTTAAATACAGTCCTTTTTATAGCTATTGACTTGTGGGAGTATTCAAAAGTTCTGTAAAATTAATAAAAGCTTTTAATAATTCTCCAATACTTTGATAAGCAGGTCTTTTGAAGAGACTTAGGTTCCTTTTGAATGCTTTTAAGCATTTAATGAATTTATGCGTTTTCAAGACTGTTTTTTAAATGTTAAATGCTTAATGTTTTAGCCTATTTTAAATATTTTATGCAATCGTAAATGTACATTCTACATATATTAAATTTCTGTAGGAATCCTACATGAATATTCTTTACACGTAACAATGTAATGTATATTTTTAATTACATACATTAAATGTATTTTCTGTGTACACATTTATGTATATTCTGTGTACATTTAAGCTGATTACAATTTTATGAATGCTAGAAACAGTGTATGAAAATTATATACTGATGCGAAAGATTTTAGCCAAAATAAAGGCTGAATGAAAAATAACTAAATAGCAATCTGTAGTAATTATATGCTTCACTGGATGATGCTAATATCCTGAGCTGACCTTCGACCTTATTAGAACAAGATAACTCTGTTGCGAATGAATAGATGAGGTACTTGCGTTATCTTAAGATAATAAACATGTTATTAAAAAAGTGACAGTCTGTCAAACTTTAACTACTTAATTGCTATTTAAAAGATGTTCTTAAAAGATAATGGAATAGCGCTTAATTCTTATAACTAAAACAAATGAATATATCAATCAAAAGAACGTATCGACTAAATTATGCTATCTTATGCGAAAGTCATTTGAAGACTGTTATTAATGTAGTTAATCAAAGATGTGTTTTGAAAGCTTGAAGTACACAACACTTTGTTCATTTCTTTAGTTGAAAGGTAGTTGTTCCTTTACACTAGAAGCAACCAGAAAAATATCATCGGATTCCAATTTCGCACATTTTACATTACCCATTCGAGCATAAAGTTTTTTTAATATAATATAATGTTATACTTAAATTTTTGAGAATTGTTAGTTTATTTTTATTTTCTTTTCGTAAATATATTTTCCTTACGTTGAAATCGTGCTTACCTGATAATTACTCTTTTTCTCTTCCTGATAAGCTGAGCTTCCCATGCTCTTTTCTCCTTGATGGTATATAACTGCTATTTTCTCTTCTGTAATTAAATAGTTTAATACTAAATGAAACACTTGCCGTAAACTTAACGCATGTAATCCTACACTGAATGTGCAGGAATTTAAATGCAGTTTTGAATAAGTGAAAAGCACTGCTGAAATTTTCCTTTATAAGCAATGAAAGAAAAATCATCAGATCCCTAATTACTTCTATTATGTTTGCGCCATTTCATATCACTACCTTTTCATGCATTAGCAATTCGCGTTTTTAATTATTCTTGTTATTCATTTGAGATTATTGTAACTATCGTCATGAGAAATATTCTGCTCTTTAAATTAAGGTTTATCCTTTTTCCCATTGCTTTAAATTTTATGATTTAAATCACCTTTTTCCCAAATAATTAAACTCTAATCTTTCTCCCAAACGTTTTTATTGGGTGCAAATGAAAAGCGAAAGATATAAAGCAGATAATACTTGCAAATAATATTTTACGAGGTACATAATTAAAGCATTCTTTATTAAACTTCGGAGACTAATTATGAAACATCCTAGTCCGTGTGGTCTCTTTAACTTTTCCCTTTGTCAAAGCAGGATAATATGTCATTTCAAATTCTTAATTAGTGCATTTGACGTAACTAAAGGAAATTCTTTTACTGGGAATTTCTAAAGGAAGCTGATTTAGCAATAAAAAAAGATCACTTCAAAGTCATATTACAGATAAGGTGGAAAGTGGAAAGCTTATAAGAACTGAAGTTAAAGGGAATAAAATTGGAGATAATGAATATTTTTCACGTAATGATTAGCAACATAATTCAGTACTTAGGAAGTAATTATTAGTGGGATAATTCGCAAGACCTTCGAAGTAAGATCAGATTTTAGAAAGCAATAATTTACAATACGTATACGTGTGTGTATGTATCATTCACCGTGTATTTATATCTTATATATTAAATGTAAAATGTTAAAATTTGAATCAGCCATCAAGTAATCTTGCTTATTTATACACTCGAATGCTGTAAAGCATGCAAATGTATTCGTCTAAAGGAAGGTTTGCTTTTGGGGAAGGAAAACAGCAGTATTTATGTTACACATGGATAATACAGAGTATGTTTATAAGAACAGTAAATGAATCGAAATATTGATTATGTAAAATAGTCATTTAAACGTAAACATCAATAAAGGAGGGATTAAGAGTATTAAGAGCAAAGTACGTGAGGTTTATCTGCCGAAAGGGAGGGATGCCTTCATGGAGAATTTTAAGAGAAACTCTGTTGGTTTCACGATAAATGTATGGAAAACCGTGAAACCTTCCATACAACCAGCCCATTCGCCGAATTTGAATTCAAACGAAATATCATTGTTCAATAATTTAACCGCTAAAGCCACGGGCGGACTTAAATCAAAGAAAAATCTGCAATGTACAAAACATTTTTGAACGAAAAGCTCACAGAAGACTCATTCAAGTAAATGAAATTTGCGACATTTGAGTTTGGTTGCTATGTGATTTTAGTTACCCTTTACAGAAAAAATAATGTTTGAAGTATTCGTATTGTAATGTAAATGGAATTAAAACCCCTTTAGTGCATTTGTTATATTTTAAGAGAAGGGCTCATTTGGCTCATTTCATCAGAAACAGATATTTCCCCTGCCCTAGCCACCTTATTTGGTATATTGCTTCTAAAAATTTCTTGTAAGAGACCCTCTGGCCCAGCTGTCATTTCTCATTGATATAGAGTCATAGATTATATAGAATCAATGTTTTCAAACAAATAAAGCACCCGAAGTGGTGTGACCGACGCCTTATTCTTTGTTAATATAACACTATGTGAGAATTTGAAGTTTGATAAATTCGAAAGACAAAAAGAGAGAGAGAGAGAATTGATTCCTTATTTTTTTAAGAAAAGTATCCGTTATATGAACTGAAGTAATGCAATAATGAAATTATAAAAAGACAAATACGTAAAGTTTCAAACCAAAACTAAGTAGATATTTCAAAAATAGAATGATTTGTACCGAAAATTAATTTTTTTAAAGGTTTTAATTTCCCTTTAAAAATATTTCTTCCATTTTTTGTTTGAGAACTCATGATGTTTCTTACCTTTTTATCATATATATTATACCTGAGCGTTTGAATGTACACTGCGAAAACAAAATGTCAGTTCAATATCTCCCTATACACTTATATGACATTTTATACTACTAATTATAACTGCCAAAATTTATATCAACGGAGAAAACCTAGGCCATAAACGTGAATTATCTACAGCATGTGTTATATACTTTAATGCGAAATATACCCATTATACCTGAGGAAGAAATATACTGTTGCATGCATTAAATTATAATCAATCTGTAATTGAGGAAATTCGTAGAAATAACGATTATGAATAATTATGTAATTTAAAGCATGATAATATAAACCTTCTTAAGCACGCTAAATGCTGATGTATTTCACCAACATAATTTCTACATGTAAAAGCTATCTGTAATGATTTGCAGAGTGATTAGGTTATATCGAACCTGGAACATGATGAATGAAAAATGTGCAATGCATTTTTCGAGATTCGAACACCTGACCTAGCCAATACGCATCAAGCGTGCTTCCAGTTACACCACGAAGGCAACCGGAAAGGAGGGAGAAAATACCTTAGCGCGACCAGGGATGAGGGGACCCAGTCGCCAAATCCTGGCGGTGACGAATTATCGTCCACTATCTTCTCTGTTCAAGCGCTACTTGTAAAACATTTAGATTTTTTTTTTTGATGACAGCAAACTGAAGAAATCCGGAATGCCCTTGTCGGGATTCGAACTCTGGACCACCCGAATGCTCACCGCGCGTGCTTCAAGTTACACTACAAAGGCATGCGGCAAGGAAGGAGAAAATACCTTGCAGCATTTATAATTCTAACACAAGGGTAACGTTATCTTTAGAATTTCGGGGTCTTCTGACGATTGTTGGCTTACTTTCGAATTTTTCTTACATCAAATTTAAGAAGAGGGATACTTGCATGTATGTGAGAGGAATATCGCATCACTTGCTTTAATCCTGCTGCAGCTTATGTTTACCTAAAGCGTAGCTTACACGAAAACTACTGTTACGTTAAATACAAATTATTGTGGAAAAATTCAATGAGATATTAAAAATTTTAAAACACAATTTTTTTGTGTAGGATCGGTTCGACTTTCCTAAATCCTTTTGGAAACAATTTGAAATGTTTTATGTTCCGTGTCCGAGCTCCTTCCTCTGCTTATTTGCACATAGGATTTCGAAACCATCCATTAGCTGATGTTTGAGTTACTGAAGAAGAAACAAACCCACAAACCCTATTCGCTTGCTTAAAATTTAAATTTATGTTAATAATCACAGATTAAATGGCTTTACATTGAAACACCAACAGTAATTAATTAAATTTCATTCGGATTGATGAGAATAGTTGAAGTTCTAATACAAAGAAGTCGCAAGCAGGTTTTGTCAATTTTATAATTAAAAACGGTTTCATTTCTTATCATTTTAATTCCTTATAACAGTTTATGATTATCATTTATTTATCACTTTCTTCTACACATCCTTTATTATTTACCTTCCCTCTTGCTTTCTATGTTGATAATATGTACATTATATATCTTATGAATTTATAGTCTTACATTTCATCGTAGATTCTTATATTTTTCAGCAGTCAAAGTGTCATTTTTTCTTTTGAAGCTTTAATTAACAGGCCAACAAAAGTGTCAATTTTTATCAAAAAAGTTAAAAAGATAAAGAGTTTTCAATAAATTATTTCTTTTTTGACTTCATAATTTAAGCTAAATTTAACATTTTATTTAAGAACAAAATTCATTCAAAATTGGAATCAGAAAAGCATCTGGTTTTAAAGGTATTTTAAAGGTATGCTCCTTGTTGAGGATAGAAATGATATAATTACTCTTTAATATTTCTTCAAGTATTTTTTTGCTATTTGAGCTAAATTCCAAAATGAGTAGGTAAAAATATGTTTTCCACAACTTTAGTATTAACATATAGCTTTATTAGTCCAAAGGGCGTTAGTAGAGAAGGGCTATTAATTTCGTTTTGACATTTTGTGTTTGGTTCACTATAAATGTCGGTTCACTTTTCAAATTGTTGCCACCAAATATTAGAGCCCTGTGTGTTATATTTAAAGAAATTAAATAATGAAGAATTTCGCATTGTGATAAAACAACGGTACCTAGAGCCATCAAATTTTGAATAATGTAAGTCTCCACCGAATATGGGCATCTGGAAGCCCTAACTTGGAGTTTCGAATATTCTTTATTATCGATTTCGTATTTTGTATCCCTTTAACGAATTTTTGTTAAAGAAACTCAACGATTTCAAAGCGACCAATGGCAACACTGTACGAAAAAAAAATATTTTTACCTTCAGCGAGCAAGACTGTATATCGAAAATTCTAAAGATATGCTCATTTTAAAATTATTTTCTGACATTGCTGTTAAATTCAATTTTATGGTTCAGTTGCGAAGAATATGATATTTAATAAATAAAGGCAACACAGGTAACACACAAAATGCTAGAAACGTCCCTTTTGTTGTAATATAAAATCTGAGAGCATTGAATTTGTTTTTCCTTATTTACTGAGAGTGGCCTTTTAAAGGATTTTAGTTTACTTCTAATCTTATTCTTTCTACATTATATTCACGTGAATAAGCGTATTATATGAATTATACGCTAAAATGCAAATAAATAAAATCAGACTAAAACAAACTATGAATTAAATAAATGCGACTAAAAGGCCGCAGTAAATTTTAGTGGGATTTAAGTGAAACTTTTAGTGCATTGTTTAGCTTAAAGTTTAGAAAACAAATAGATAGTGAGACTTTCATTTTATATTTTCATTTCAGTATTTAATGTCTTATATTTTGCATTTAAATGTGGCATCCTTTTTTACAATCAATTCAGGATTTTCCAGTAGGCGTCAATTTCCTACGAGCAAAGATTTTCCAGTGAAATGCACACAAAACAATTCTTGTTCCGTTAAGTATTAATGAAACAAGAACTGCAGGAAATGACACAGAGGTCTATCATAAACTTAAAAGAACGTTCCAATACATGATAGTCTACACCAAAAGCACTTTGTGCTGATAGGCTGACTTCATTGGCCCCGCAATGCATTAATTTGGAGGAATCTATACCAAATATCCTTTCGGCTCTTTCTCCAGCGATTTCCAATAGCTGCAATTTTCTCCTTTCTTTTTCTGTTTTTGTGGCCATTTAAGGCATGTACTTGCTCTTTTTGTGCATTATCTTCCTTGTGTTAGTTGGACGAGTAATAGATTGAAGTAAGAATTTTTCCTTTGTTTTTTTCGCCTTCCTTTTTCTCGTCTTACTGCTGGAGTATTCACTTCTTTTTGTGTAGAATAAAGAAAAGTCCAGTGGTTTGAAATCCAAATACTCAAAACGCTGGCGAATGAGAAGTAGTTGCTGTTCTGTGTAAAACTGAGTTCGTTTTTGTTATATATATATATGATTGCAATTTCCTCCTAAATTTGTCTCCTTGTCTGACAGCTTAAAAAGAAACTGCCGTGCCGTTACTTTAAGAATTAATTAATTTAATTTACGTAAATGTGGGTTACATATAGATACTTACAATGTTTGGAAAATATACAACTATATATATTAACGAAAAATTAAATTAATTTCAAATGACGAAAATATTCATGTTTTGGAAATGTCAAATGCAAAAATAAAAAGAAATTAATTTTCAACAAATAACGAAATCTAACTTAAGCAAAGTTAGTTAGTTAAGTTAGTTAAACAAACTAACTTATTTCATCCAATGTGTTCTCCCTCTTCTTAAATTTGTGGAACTTTTATATTCGTTATGAAAAAATAAAAGTGCGAGAAGTTTGACTCCGTACGACGAAAATTGACCGAGATATTTAATTTCAAAATTTTCAGATTTTGATGTCATTTTCAGTTTGTTTCGAGAGATCGGTTAATTAAGTTAGAATAATTCGAGGACGTAAGTTTAAATGAAGTGCAGTAAAATTAGCGTATAACTTTAATTTGACATGTGATGTCCGCATCGTATTTATCTTTACTTTAAAAGCGTATAAACGAAAAATATATATTTAATGCTTATATAGCTTGTCAAGATTACCTAAACATTTAATTTGATATATGCAGTCAAAAGGGCATAGAAAGTTTTCTTAAGCAATCTTAAAACATTTTTATCATATTTGGTACTGGCATCATGAAAGTGACGAGGTTAGTATGCATAACTTACTAATAAAACCATAACATAACCCTGGTATCAAGCTGATTGTCCTGGAAGATCCCTTGCTATTGACTGCGATAGATGTGTTCAGACAACACTTTCCCGATTCTTCAGTGGACACCTGAAAGGACTCACTTTCGAGAGAGGTTACAAGATGCACCCAATTTGTTCTAAATGTCAAAATGCACCGGCTTCACCGACACATATACTTGAGTGCCTGGAATTGTCTCTTGAAGACCTTTACAAGTCTCCTGTGCTTGTTTTCGATTTTCTGAAGGTGAATGGACTCATGGACCTCGTCTAGTAAATTCCTAGACATGGAGATAAGCAACAACACACAACACCATAACATAAAGGTTTATCACTTTGTTTTATTGTTCTCTATATTTCCGTCTTAAAATAGTTACAAGAATGGAATTTTCTGTAAGTATTTGGATATAAACCTTGCCAAAAGACTGCCCCACTCTACCACATATTCTTCGGAACGGTGTTGGAGACTTTTCTTTTCTCGTGGCATAATTCCATTAGGGATAATGGAGAATGTCTCTACAATGTGAACTTCTAATTCGAGTACTGAAAGCACATCAGATTCAAAAAATGTCATGCTTGAGGTTGAGGGGTTCCTAACTCCTTTTGTCTAAGATGAACGTCGAGGAACCTAGTGAACTACGTAGCAACTTATCGCTGAGTTCAGCACACCTTAGACTAGAGAAGGGTAAAAATACCTTTTTATTCACTCAAATAACAATAATAGTCGGTCCCCTCTCGGCTATTATTGTTATTTGAGTGAAGCCGCTACTCGGGTTTTAACTCAGAAATAAGAAACTAAACTATAGTTAACTGAAACGAGACTTAGTCGAAGCTAAATACAAGTATCTAACGTAGTTGGCCATTAAATTAAACTAGCCAGCGAATATCAATAGGCATGTGTAATACGGCCGAGAGTAGCAGCCTCAAAAGTGCCGTAGACAAAAGGCAAACACGCCCTACTAAGGACTCCTAGCACTCTCTATCGAAGTTAATTGAACCATCCTAAAATACTTCTTCTAACTCATTTGCATTCAACACCATTCTAAAAATTCATTCTGGTAGGGAATTGTAAGTGGAAACAAGGATTGACAGAAAAGGGTTTCGAAATTAAAATAACACTTATAAAATTAAAATATACCTTATAAGGTTTAAGAAACTATAGAATGATGTATGCTTGAGGCAATATAAAACTATAGAATATTTTTTAAAGAAATAAGTTGTAATAGTAAATGTACATGATAACCAACAGTCCATTTCTTCATGTTGACCAACAAAACGACAATTGCCAAAAGAATGCTGCGTTATCAGGCGTGTTCTCATGCATGACTTTCATTGTATTATACTGATAAATTACCTTACGAATGCTTTTATATCTGCATGTAGGTATGCAAAGATATTGCAGTTATAACAATAAAAATACAATAAAGGTACGCTGAAGTAAGGCTGAAGAAATGAGTATTTAATCTATTAATAAGCATCAGGAATCGGTGTAATGTGAGTAAGTTGAAGAACACTGCCAAAATAAAGGACAGTTCTATATCTCCCGTTCTACTGGGCCAATTGACGAAATTCAGATTGCGTTTTTCATGTCAGGAAAGTGCGTTTTAAGGTACCTATGAGATATATATATAGCATTGTTCTAATATATGTATTTTGACACAAAATCCAACATTTTCTGAAATGACATGACAGTTTTTTCCATATTTGTTTCTACAACTCAGTTTATGCCTAAGTATCAAAATTTGTCAAATTTGTTGCGAAATTTACGGAGAAATTTAAAAATTTATCCTGGCGATCTTTTTCAGTTTACACCAAGAATAATTCAATTGGCGAACTTCTTAATTTATAGCAACCTATTTTATTAGTCCAAAGGGATTTAGTCCCGAAGGACTATTACTTTCGTTTTGCGATTTTGCGTTGAATCACTCTGAATGCCCGTTTCACTTTTCAAATTGTTGCCACTAAATGTTATCGCTCTGCATTAAATTTTAAAAAATGAAAAATCTGCATAAATGTATGCATGTTTCTCGCATTGTGATAAAACCTAGAGCCATCGAATTTTGAATGACGTAATCCTACTGCGAATATGGGCATCTGGAAGCCCTAATTTTGAATTTGAAATTTGCTTTATTATCGATTTTATGCTTTGTAACATTTCAACGAATTTCTGATTAACAAACTAAATGATTTCAAAGCGAGCAGTGGCAACACTGTACGGAAAAAAAAACATTTTTATCTCCAGCGCACGAGACTTACGGAAATTCTAAAGATATGTTCATTTTAAAATGATTTTGCGATATTGATTTTGAACTGAATTTTATGGTTTGAGTACGTAGTACATGATATTTAATAAAAAAAGGTAGCACACGAAACGTTAAAAAAACGCGCCTTTGGACGTAATTTAAAATCTGAAATCTTTCAGATTTTTTTTTATTTTTCCTTTCCCTTTTTTTTCATTGTAACGAGCGGAAAGAAGTCATCGTTCATACTTTCAAATAATTTTAACAAAGTGCGTCAACCAATTTGGCGTTATTATCGCTTATAACATATATGCCAAATTTCAAAGCACGCCCAATATGTAAATTCATGTATATCTTGGAAAATTTTGAATAAAAAATTCTAATTTTTTGCAGGTGTGCCTAGAAATACATTCTATTTTAAGATGATGTTAAAAATTTTATAGGTTATAATGCAAAATGTTTTCCGAAAAATCTATAAAAATTTGCTTTAAAATAAATCATAAAACTATGAGAATTATATTTGGATTAAGCCTAAATTTCGAACTCTGGAAGGCGGAGTCAAGTAAGTTTAATGAAAAAAGAGATATTAATAAATATGTGTCAAATTTAATTAAAAATGAGAAGCTAATTTTTTAAGAACTGCTGTTGCGATTTATACAAAACTTGATATTTTGGAATAGTTTGAACCGTCGAACCGGAATATCGAAAAAAAAAATTGGCATGTCATTTCAGAAAAAGTCCGATTTTTTGTCAAAATACCTATATTAGAACAATGAATGACTTAAATTTTTTTCACAATAAATTTTTAAGCCAGTCGTTGCATTTTCCCCGTTCCATCATTTAACTACATAGCCTTAAATTCATTTAAAACGTAATATTCCGTGTTTGTGAAGTCGGAAGGCAATATACACATTAGCCTTTTCGGAAAGCTACCTTCAGATAAATATGAAACGTTACGAAGTTACCGACTTCCTCTCCCAATCATAACCGAGGAAAAAAAAAGTGTGTGGCTCAACCGATCGATCACAGATCTTGAGCACTTGTCGACAGAAACTTTTCCTGATTTTTCTTCCCCGTTTTGCTCCTTTTCCTCTACCAATTTATGATCAGTTTCTAGGGATTCGTTTGGAAGCCTCGGAGGGAATAATATAAAGGAAAAACTATTTTCTTTCTTTATGATGTGTCGAAATTTTACGTGTTATGTGTGACAAAGATGTGAGAAATTCTTGATTAAAGAAATAAATAAACTTCGTATCTTTGTTGAAACAATCAATATGAGTGATTATACAGAAGAGAAAATGAGTCACGAACTGCTACAAAAATATTAAATTTATATTAGAGTTCTTTTGAATTGAGATGTATATACGTAAATATTTTGCATAATAGTTAAAGCAAAATTTAATGAATTTATTATTATGTGTATCAGAGAATTATTTTTAGAAAATAAAAGTGAGATATAAATTACTAAGAAATGTATTTATTGTTCTTAAATTTCTCAATTTGTTAAGTGACTGCAATGTTAATTCTAAGCCTAATTCACTGACTTAAATTTCTGCCATGCTGAATGGCAGAAACTTAGAAATACCGCCCGTCTTTCAATACCACGTGAAGTTAAATTAATATCATAGCTCTTGGCATGTAAACACTTGCTAAACTACAAAAATGATAAATGCCCTGGTAACAGGACGTAACGTTTCAACTCCAGAAACTACAGACTAATATAAATCTATTTAACGACAAAAATTTGCAGTCTGATTTGTCAGATCCGAAGTTTGAAGCTTAAAAGATATCACAAAATGGTATGCGTGCAAAGTAGTCTGAAAAATATTCAGTCGCACTTACGTATGGCATATAAACGAAAAGAAATTAATTATTTTTCTTTTTATGGAGAAGGAGGGGCTTAGTACAGTTCGACTGCCGTAGCCGCGACAATGAGCAGAAACACGCATGCCCCATTCGGACCGATATACTGATGAAATAAGGTGGATAGAATATGAGTCATATAGTAGGGATATTTTTGGTTCTTATTTTTTTACTTTTTATTTCCACGGCTTTTAAAGAGCACAGAAATAAGAAGATAGAAAATTACTTTTAAGTAATCTAAACTGATACGCTGATCTCATTCATAATTAGCTGATTTATCATACTGTCTCTAAATTTTGTGCACCTATTTATTTACATATTCGTAAAAATATTAGTGTTTTAAAATTAGTTTTGCTAAACATACATTATTTTAATATAAAACCTAGTAAATAAATTCTATTGTATTATAATTGCAATTATTATCATTTAATTATTCTGCTTAATTATATGATTTTTATTTTATATTATAATTGTAATACTAATTATTAAATTATTACATTTTATTGTA
>KK122050.1:0-10127 GCA_000611955.2 Stegodyphus mimosarum | reverse complement strand
AATCAATTCTAACAATTTAGTTATTATAATAAATAATATAATAATTATTATATTATATTATACGACAGTAAAAATCATTACATCTACATTATAATTGATAATTATTCTATCTTTTTCACATTTGGGATAAAATATGCTTCTGCAATGTTGCTTGCTCTTTTCTTGGGCTGTGAGTTGGGAATGCTAAGTTCTCCATTCTCAGCTTCCGTATGACGAAATGTAATGATATTATGAACCAATTTCTTGTCACTACTGTGAAACGTATTGTTTCACCGTTGAACTCCTTTTAACGATGAAAATAAGCTAAAACTTACGCTTACACAAAAGATCACAGTATTGGCAAATGCCAGGTTAAAATCAACTACTGCCTAGGTAAGTTCTACGCACATAATGGGGAAACCTATTGACAGGAATCCCTTTTCTTACTGCAAAAAGAATACTTTCTCTAAAGGATGTAGTTTCATGATATTTGTTGACCTAATCTTTAAAAGTAAGGAATGAAATATGCATTGCTCATATAAAATCCATAAATTATAAAAAAAAATTCAACATTCTTGCTTTCCAAGTGGCAAACGATTGCAAATCTTAGCATTTACTTCTGTAAATGTAAGCAAAGCCGCGAAAGACAATTGACGGTAGGATCACCAGATGATATAGGGAAGTTTATTCCCTCGGTTCTCTAAATTCCGGCGAAAAGAGAACTTTCACGTGACTTCTCATCTTGCGGCATGTAATTAACGCCCTTTTGGACGATTCGATATGTTTTGGCAGAATGCCAGTTAGGTAGCGTTTGAGACGGTCAATTTATAAAAGTATTTACTTGTACTACATATATAAAGAGAAAATAAATAGGAATAATTAAAATATCAATTCTTTTACTAACAGTTCTCGAACTATTTATTTTCACTTAAAATAAATTCTATTTAAATCTTTGCGAATAATTCTCAAAATTATTTAGTCTCGGTATGTATACCATCTTGCATATATTCTATAATACTCTATTCTTTTTAATTTCCTTTATGCCAGTGCTTCTCAAACCTTCAATATTTGCGACTCAATTTTCAATCATAATTTTCATCGCGTCCCCCATACAATAACAATCTATTCAATGCAATAATAATGTACTTTGACGCTAAAGTTACAATACGACTTTAATTATAAACAGCACAAAAAATCAAGATAGGTATTATGCTGCATGGTGCAATTAAAGTCAGTCGCGGTCGAATCGATCCTTCTATCGCTACCGAATCTATCTTGAATCTGCATTATGTAATATGCGCGTTATTTGCAATTCACAGTATTAAATAACGGAGTAGATTTAAATAGAGTCATGGATAAATTTTTAAGTCGTAAGCGAACATTACACGATAATAAAGCATCAACAAGTGCACAGACGAGCGTGGATCCGAATATTAAATCAAGAAGATATTCTAAAGAAAATTTTAATTTTGGGTTTACCACTACTGAAGTAAATGAAGAAGAAAGGACCCTGTGTGTTATTTGCTCACAAATATTGGCAACAGACAGTATGAAACCTAATAAACTTAAACGGCGTTTTGGAACGCTTCTTGGTGAGTGCTTTAATAAACCCCAAGAATTTATTTAATTTTACTTTTTGAGTTAAAATTAAAATCATATGAAAAGCAAAAAACATTTTAAAAACAACTTTGCTGTGAATGAAAACACTTCACTTGCTTCCTTCAAAGTCTCAACAGCCAGATGTAAAAGGCCTCACACCATTGGCGAAAAGCTAGTTTTGTGAGCTGCAAACTGAGATCGTAGAAACTATATTAGGAGATAATTTTGCTAAAGACTTGCAGTCTATCAAATGATACTGTTGCTCGTCGAATCGATGATATAGCTGGAGATATACAACAGCTGCTTTTCGGGAAGTTGCGTGACAAATTGTTTTCAATTCAGTTCCGTTCCTTTCCGTTTACTGGTGTTCGCCGCGTTTAGCTAGAATGTGAGGTCTAGCTTTTGCCGGCTGTCGTAAAGTATTGTTGCTTGAAGCGCTGCAGGTGCTTGAAAGCTTGAGTATGTCCAAGACAGGATAGGAGCTGGAAACGGGGGAGGGGGGGTTTGACGCCAGGTTACGTGACCTTGATGAGGCAACATATAGCAATAAAGATGATATTTCATTGCATATGTTCGATTTTGTGATGGTATGTCAGCAGTAAAAGAACTGCGTTTTTGTAAACCAATAAAACTCAAAGCAACAACAGTAGCATTATTTGGTGTCTAAATGATTTTATAAACGAGGCAAACATGGAATGGAAAATTGTGTTAGAATATGTACCGTTGGTGCTCGTACAGTGTTTGGAAGATTCCAAAGTATACAAACACTCGTGAAAGAAAAATCTCCACTGGGTACCTGGACACACTGCATGATCCACAGAGCAGCTCTGACTTCCAAAGAAATTAATATCCAAGAAATGGTCTGAATATTGTGCTAGTGACAGTTATGACCATAGTAAATTATATAAAAATGAAAACCCAAATCAAGAATCTTCTGTTCACTTTGTAAACACAAGGGTGCAATACATTCATCGTTGTTATTTTATTGCGAGGGAAGATAGTTATCACATGGGAAATTTTTGCAGTATGTTTATGAACTAGAAGACGAAATTGCCATTTTTCTAGAAGAGGAAAACCGACCGAAAGCTTAGAGATGGTTTGTTCGTGATGAAATTGAGCTACTTGGTCGATATATTCGAGAAATTGAATACCTTGATTCTTCAACTCCAAGGAGGGAGCAAATATACATATATTGCAGACGAGTGATAAAATTAATGCTTTTTGTAGAAAACTGGAATTATGGAGCAGAAAAAAAGCAAAAACTCTAGAAATGTCTGAAAATGTGAATAAATTTACAAGGCTAAAGAACAACATGCGAAAGTTGTTTTTGAAACCATTGAAAATCATTTAGGCAAAGAATTTTAAAAAGTATTTTCTTGCTGGCAACAACTTAATAGCAAGTTGCGAGTTCCACTTCAAAATACTCCAGAAGGGTTCTCAAATGTAGAAGAAGAAATCTTCATAGATTTTACGTCAAGTGGCGAAATGAAAAGGCAATTTAGTAATAAATCACTCTTTGGATTTTAGGCAGGGGTGGATGATGAATTTTCTGCAATGGAAACTAAGGCATTTCGTATAACATTTCCAACATCGTACCTTAGTGAAACCGGATTTTCTACAGTGGCTGCTCTGAAGACAAAATATAGATCTCAGTTAAACATAGAAAAAGAACTTGATAGTGTGAATTTTTAATAATAAACATTCCTTTGAAAAACTTTGCTCTGCAAGACAAGCTCATGGGAGTCACTAGTAATTATTAAACTTGTTTATAGTTCAGTATTGATAAATTAATTATGAAATATATTGTGCAGTACTGATACCTTTATAACTACATTGTTTCAATGTAAATATGTGTTTTATTTTTTATTATGTCAGAATGTATTTTGTTTTGCTTCCTTTCAGTAAATTAATAATTTTTTAAATAATCTTTTATTTTCGACTTTTCGATATGCTCGCGCCCCCCCCCACGTAGGGTTATCAAGCCCCCACCCCACCCCAAGGGAGGCGCGACCCACAGTTTGAGAATCTCTGTTTTATGCTAATGTTGAATAGAAGTAGTAAAAGTGGGAAACTCTAATAATATTTTTCTTGTAATGTTTAGCCAGTTAGTCCAGTAGCCTTTGCCAGTTAGTCCAGTAACAGAAAAAAAATCAAAAATAATTCTGAATACCATCTCTCAGTAGCAACTTCAGTTACTGCAAAACAGTGAGTAGCGACTGAAATTCGCGCAAACAATTATTATGTATAGAAGAACGTAATAAAATGCGCTGAAAGCATCGTTTGGAATACCGATGCAAACATTTACTGAATTCATGAATAATGGTAGGCTAACGATTTTATGTTCCATCAAATGGCAACTACTGCTGGGTCTTATGCTGTTTGATGATATAAGTAATGAATGTTAATTATTTCCTCTTTATTACCGGATTTAATACGCAAAAATTAATTATTGAACAATAAGATGTTTCATTTCAGTATCATTAATACTGTTCAGTAATATACATTTAAAATACATTTAATAATTTAAAATGCATTTCCAATTGTGACACTTTATCACGTTTACTATGTGATAAGTGGAAATGAGATTTTCTTCACAGAACTGATAAATATGATAATATCACTAGACTTCCCTTAGAATTAAATATAAATCTATATTAAAGTAAATTAAATTTAAAATCATGAAATATTTCAGTTTGAAAAACTGGGGGATTTTATTTAACATGAAACTTTAATAGTGGTAGCAAGTACTGTATAGAGTTTGATTTTCTTTAGGACAATAAACTAGAATCAAACTTCTAACAGACGCCAAATGAATTATCGGTGTATCTCAAAAGAAATACATAGTCTTGGAAAGGTTTAAAACAAACCTTTCCTTTAAATCATTAAATCAGGTCAGAGCAATTGCCTTCATGGGTAACCAGGGATATCTTCTCATATAGCTTCAATTTAAGTGGTAACCTCAAAGACGTCCTATATATACTGCGTTATTGCCTATACATATTCATATGCTGTATTTCGTAAAGTGTTTTTTCTGAGTGAGTAACAAAAAATGAGCGATCTGAATTTTGAGCACCAGTGTTCCATTAATTTTTTTTTCAAAGTAGAATACAACCAGACCGTAACTTTTGTAAAAGTTCAGCAAGTCTAAAAACTCTGTTTTGTCACATGTCGTCAGGTGGTTTAAAGCCTTTTCACAAGGCCGAGAATTAACAGAAGTCTATCCTCGTTCTGAAAGAACTTCTGCAGAACGACTGATGAAATAGATTGGTCAGACTGTTGATCAATAGTTTTACCTTCAGATGGTCAATCAATCAGCAGTTTCACTTAAAAGACTATGGAATCGAGGGGTTCGCATGAGGCTGGATATCAAAAATGCTTAAATACTTCATTATTTAAGCCTTTTTGATATCCAGCCTCATGCAAACTGTCATACGACACATTTCGTAAGGGCATTTTTTGCTTGAAAAGGCACTCTTTTTAACTTCAGACCCCATATTCTCTTGACTTCTTTTTCTGTTACATTTTCCTGTTCATCACACTGAAATTCCATTTGAAAGGACATCGTTTTGGAACCGCAGAAAAAATTAAAAAAGACGGGATCAGCCAATTGAAAGCCATTCCAATTTCGGATATCCAGAACTGCTGTGAACAGTTTGAACAACATCTCATACAATATATGGCTTTCCAAAGGAATCATTTTAAGGACATCGAATAGATCTGTAATTTGAACAAAAATAACAGTGCTACAAAAAAAATCTCATTACTTTATTTGCAGATGATTATATGCCACACATATTCATCTAAATAAGTGCAAAAAAATCTCGACCTATCATAACCTGGACTATAGTTTACTACATGCATACTTTACAGTTTTGAGCACCGAATGAAACTATATGTGTACATATATATATAACGTTATTTATTCCCTTATCCTTTGTTCCCTCATAAGGTATTTCTCCCGCCTTCTTAGCATGCCTTCGTGGTGTACTGGTCAGCACGCTCGACGTATATTCGAGAGGTCCGTGGTTCGAGTCCCGGCGAAGGCATTGCTCATTTCACATTCTCCTGCTTTCAAGAAGTACCTAATGTCTCTACAGTGGCGCACGAACTAAAAGGTGGTGAATGATGATTCTTCACCACCAAGATTTGGCGACTGGACGCCCTAATCCCCAGTCGCTCTTTAAAAGGGGGAGTATATAAGATATTTTTACCGATACCTTAGCATGCCTATATTGCAATATTTACTTTGCGCACGGTGACGTTAAAATATTCTAAACTCGGAAGATCCTGCTTAAAGCTAAGGTAAAATTCAAGCAAAGAACAATGCACGAAAATGTGTTAAAAAGTAGCTTTTTAGTATTGCACATTAATGTTGAAGGTAATAAATGTAATTTATTTGCATTATGTTTCTCGGCTTAGTTGTTTACCATTTTTCCACATTGGTTCATCTTTCATTTCATTAAAAAATAATTGATTAAGTTCCACTCTCAGAAAATAGACACATAGCGAGTGATATTATTTTTTTACATTAATGAAATCAACGAACAAGTTAAAAAATATGTTAATAAATTGAGAGCAAACTTAGCGCTGCTTCGGCAAAATAAAAAACAAAATTTTGTTATTTGAGTTGCCAGATATCTGGGATCTGGATGAATGGAGCTGCAAAACATTAAAACTTCACAATTACCAATTTCCATGCATGAAGATCAAGAGAAACAAAAATAGCATGAACGGACCTCCGCGGCCTTCTAAAAAAAGTTCATCTTGATTACTTCGAATATGACTTCTTGTTAAGACAACAAAAACAGAGTTTTTGGACAAGCTGATGAATCATCTCGCGTTCGGCTGCGCAAACGTTCATCAATAAACTCTGTGTAGTGGAAATAATTTATCACGTGTTGTCATCAATTATTTTCATCACAGACAGGATTTTTTTTCACTTACTCTCTTCATTGACTTTCCTCTCATAATTACGATCAATAGAGGTTTTTGTTAAGTATTAGCAGCCTCCTTTTTGCAAATAAAAAATACAATTTTTACGAAAGAGTTGCGTGGTTGAAAATATTCGTGAAATTCCCTCTGCATGCAAAATTATTACTAATTAATTTAATTTTTTATACTACTTGAAGCTCGCATTCGTTTTGAATGCCTGCAACGAAATTAGTTCCACTAAAAGTCGTTGAAAAGGATAAGTATAGACTAATGTAATTTATTCCTGTGCAGATATTATTTAATCCTATTAGTTGACTGAATAAGTCCAAATAAAATATAAATATTTAAGAGATGCGCTTATTACGGTAATCAGATCACTAATTAGTAGTAGTGTTCGTGTACAAGTAAAACCAGGCTTACAAAAGCAACATCTGGCATTACAATAAATGTTTTCAATTTTATTCATGCGGAATATTGAATTAGGTAACTGTAAGTAGTGTCATAAAATCTGATTCATAATTGAAAACAACGGAATTTTTATATACAACAATTACTCATTATAAACAGATAAATTTTATGTAAATTAAACTAGTTTACTAAACAGGGTTATCAGATATTCTTCAATATTTCCCGTCATTTCTCGGAAATGTGTATAATACTAAGGGACATTTGCTTAATCATTACTTCCCGTTTATTAAAATATTTATCGTCCAAGTTCCTGCAAGTTATGTGCATTTTAAACATTAATTATTGTATTTTAAATACAGGATGTTCTAAAACTTTATGATTGAAAATTTTGCTCTGTTTATAAGCTGAGACGCTTTACGTTTTCAGTTCGACGCTAAAAGATCTCTCGAACGCTTTGATGCTCGTTTGTTTGCCTCAGTACGCCGAAGCACAAAAGGTATCCTCTTCCTCTTTATCGCATGCCTTTTTGGTGTAATTTTAAGCACGTCCATCTAACGATCGGGAGGTCTGGAGTTCGAATCGGCTAGGGCATTGCAATATTTCATAATTCTTGCTTTGGAATAAACTTAAGGACTCTTCATATTATCTACCTAAGGGTAGATGCTGTCGTAGAGGACTGTAGAAGGAAAACAGGCAAAGTTTACATTACGCATGGAAAGAAATTATGAAAGTACTCATGTAGCTAGCCCATTGGCTATGATTCAGGTACAAGTCGAATAAGCAATAATGAGGGCCTTATCCACTCAATCCCTGATGAGTTCTGGGTCCACTTTGAATATACAAAGCAATATCGAGTTTTCATCAGTATATTCTGTTGTTACTATAGGTGTTTTCATCTAAAATTCAATAGAATGAATAAAAATTTGATTTGGAATCCTATATCAAATAAATATAAAAATAAAATAAAATGTGAAGATTTATAATACTGCAATACTGTAACACATGTAACATGAACAGAAACGAAAATCGTTAAAAAATTATAACAAAGGGAGCCCCAAAACAATTAATTTAAAATGTATATAAGTAAGTTACCAAGTACCTGTATATAGTTCAGTATTCTTATAAGGTATTTCTCACGCCTTCTTAGCATGCCTTCGTGGTGGACAGCATTTTCGGCATGTATTGAAAGGTCCGAGGTTCGAGTCCCGGAGAGAACATTGCTCATTTTCCACGTCTCCTGCTTCGAAAAAAACCCTAATATCTGTACAGTGACGTCCGAACTAAAAAAGGTTGTGGATAATGATTCTCCACCACCAGGATTTGGCGATTGAGTCCCCTAATCCCCAGTCACCTTTTAAAAGGGGAAGTATATAATGTATTTCTCTGGCCTTCTTAGCATGTCTTCGTGGTGCAATGGCCAGCACACTCGGCGCGTATTCGAGAGTACAAGGTTCGAGTTCCGGCGAAGACATTGCACATTTCTTCAGCTCTCCTGCTTCAAAAAATCCTAATTAGCTCTATATTCTAAATATAGGCTGGTAAGCAAGTTACCTAACTTTTATTTAGAATTATTTCGAAAAAAAATAATTAACAAAGAAGCTCAAAACATTGCAAAATCAAGCATTGAAAAAAATTACACAACTCAAGACCACTGATTCGGACATGCTAATTTAACGTTAACGAAATTTAGCTCTGTTTGTTGTAGACAGACAAATTAATTTAGCAAAGCCTGCGGAAGCAATCCTAAAATGAAGTCTGGAACTGAAATCCTTAAATACAATACTTCTATTTCATTGAATGCAAAATGTTTGAAAATAACATAAACGATCCTATATACAATGCAAAAACAACACAGAAATACAATATTGTTTACTAATATAATATTATTATTTAAATATTGTTATTTAAATAATAATATTAGTATTTAAAGAAGGCTTACATACAGTAATAAAAAGATGCGTAGAAAGTAGAAACTCATAGTCTTGGCACTTTTTTATAGATTCAGTCGCTAAGTGGCAGTCATAATGTGAGGTGGTAGTATGACATGGTCATATAATTCACTTCTGAACACACGGTCCTGATAATTTGCAAATGTATTATTTGTAAAAATACGTAGGATATTTCGTATGAAGACAAGAACTAGAGGTAAGATAGAGCGTGCATGATACTAAAATTTTAATCACAATATTATTTACTACTTGCGCGATACGTGACGGGGATTTAAAATTATTTTGCGATATTGCTCTTAAACTGAATTTTATGATTTAAGTGCGAAGAACATGATATTTAGTAAATAAAGGTAACACACAAAATGCTAGAAAAACGCCTCTTTGGACGAAATTTAAAATCTGAAACCTTTCAAATGTTTAGTCCATAGAGGCTTTGTCCCTGATTGATATTGTTTTCGTTTTCGATTTTGCGTCAGAATCATTAAATGCCGATTCACTTTCCAAATTGTTGCCACCAAATATTCCAGTCCTGTATTATATTTAAAGAAATTAAATAATGCAGAATGTACATAAATGTATGCATATTTCTCGCATTGTAATAAAGCGACGTTACCTAGAGCGATCGAATTCTGAATGACGTAATCCTGCTGCGAATATGAGCATCTGGAAGCCTAAATTTGAAATTTGGAATTTGTTTAGTTATCGATTTCATATTTTATAAAACTTTAACGAATTTTTGATTAACAAACTCAAGGATTTCAAAGCGAGCAATGGCAACGTTGTAGAAAAAAAACTTTTTTATCTCCAGTGCGTGAGACTGTGTATGGGAAATTTTAAAGATATGCTCAGTTTAGAATTATTTTGCGATATTATTGTTTAAAATACCTAGAGCCATCCAATTTTGAATAATGTACGTTTCTACCCGAATATGCGCATCTGGAAGCCCAAATTTGGAGTTTGGAATTTGTTTTATTATTTATTTCATATTTTATAAAACTTAAAAGAATTTTTGATGAACAAACTCAACGATTTAAAAGCGAGCAATGGCAATACTCTACGGGAAAAAAAGAACCTTTTTATCTCCAGCGCGCGGAGCTGTGTATCGGAAAATCTAAAGATATGTTCATTTTAAATTATTTCTCGGTATTGTCGTTGGTTATAGTTTTTATGGTTTAAGTGCGAAGAACATGGTATTTAATAAATAAAGGTAACACAAAAATCGTTAAATGGTATTTAATAAATAAAGGTATTATTTTATAT
>KK122049.1:143912-158659 GCA_000611955.2 Stegodyphus mimosarum | reverse complement strand
ACACAATGAACTAAATATATACTAAAATTTTAATTTGCAGTACCTCTTCTTGTAGTGTTCTCAATGCTGATTGCTTGAGTTTGGTAATCTCCCTCTTCTTTCTGCATACAGACTAAATGTGAATCAGCTTCTGTACTAAAATTAGATCCCAAAGCTAGAACATGTTCAACATTGTTGCTATTTAAAACTTTCATTACCTGTATTAAAAAAAATAACAATAATCAGCAATAAAACTGCAATAATGAATGCTTAAATTTCCATACAGCATTAATACATTTTGCGAATTTTTAACTTATAGAATAATGCTATCAAAACTTTCCAAGTACAGATGAAAATGAGATAAAAACATGTTTAAAGACGCAGATACATGTAAACAAATATTAAAAGATGCCGAATATTGTTATCAACTGCAGGTTTTAACAATTCCACAAACTGAAAATCTGGTGATAATTTCACATCAAAAGGTCAATGAATCTTGACTGAGAAAAAGTCTTCAAGACAGTCGTACAGCTGCAACTTATCTGTTGCCTGTAGTACATTTCCTAGAACTGTCTTAACTACACTGTTCCAAACATCAGGAAATATTATTGGATATAAACTGCAGACAATTTGTAAGTTCTGTTATTTGATGTATATCCCATAAATACTGTAAGCTAAGGGAGAAAATTACACATGGAACAAGGCATAACTAAATTTTATTCTTACTTCTTCCTGGAAAACAAATGAGTTTTAATACAGGGATGCTTTGCTCTGACCTACAGTAAAGCAGCACACCCGTGAAGCATGAGTTAGTAATATTATCAAGGACTGACTGCAATACTATCTCCCACTCCTGCAGAAGAGCATTTTCCCAACTGCTGAACTGCCTCTCGGGATGAGACGCTATCAATATCCTTATGTTTGGCTGGGTTCCTGTCTTTAGAATAAGCTGGCCAATCCACTTGAAAGATTCCTTTATTCAAAAGAGAGTCGTCCATAAGCTGACCACAATGTGGCCAAGTTATGTCATGAAAATTATTTCTACACCCTAACAAACCATGAAAGCATCTCATCCCTATATCACTGAGCTGTCAGTGATTCACATTTAATGTTTAAAGGTCGGTACAGCCAATGATGGAAATAACTGGTCCAGACCATTATATAACCTCCTCCAAATCTGAGAGTTCCATTCATTCCCAAATGCAAGATTATTCTAAGAAATGAAAAGCAGCCGATTCTCAAGTTGTACATTATAGTGGGTTTCATCTGAGGAGATAACACTAATCCATTCATTTTATCTAAAATGAACTTCTGCAGACAGCATTGCAGCCTGCTATTAAAGAAAAAAATCACCCGTCTGATTATACAGACCCACACAAGTTGATTTAAGCAGTTTGAGTTGAAATAGCAATGTAAGTAGCCCTCAGAACGTGCTGCTGCAAAACAGTGGCATTAATGACATGGTTTCTTCGGGCCATTAGTATTAAATACCAGTCCTCATTTTGCATTGTTGCAAGTTTGGAACCCCTTCCTAGCTATATCAGAAAACATTTCCTGTTTCTAAAAATCGACTTCCTAATCAGAAAATGACACTCTGGAACACTCCAAAGCCTTGTGCATTCATTGGTTGCATTTGGCTCACTTCTAAATGACTTTGGGCCTATAAGTTCCCAATTCAGCTCACTCCCACTGTTGATGACATGAGATAGCAACAAATTCAAGGTATTCTATTTACTGCCATAAAGCATATACAAAGATTATTTATTTATCACCATTTACTTAAAAAAGTGCAATTCACTTTCCATGATGTATCAAAAACAGAATTTTTGACATCACAGACAAAATTCGCTTATTCCAAGGATTTTAAAAGCGTAATTTTCTCTTTTAATCTGTTTTTTTATTAAAAAGGAAAGAAAAGAATTTTTTATGTGTGATTATTTCACACTGAACTATTAATATCCCGTTATTGCTTTGGACAGTTTAGTAGACACAAGATAGTGTGTCAGCCAAGTTTGGAACAGATGGAAAAGAAAACAGCAAAACACTGGCCATGTGTATCTTACATGAACCATTTCAAGCTACTCTCAACTCCCCTATTAGTAAAAAATTATTAACCTTCAAATTTGAAATTTTGTATATCTAGTACAGCTCCCTGGACCACCTAGAATCCTAAATTTCATTAATTTACCTCTTACAGTTATGGAATTATTGAGGTCTGAAAAGTGTCATTTTTATCACTCACTGACTGGCTCATTCATCAAAAACCTAGACCACTTCTAAATGACTTAGATACTTGAAATCTGGCATCAAGGTAGATCATTAGGCATACACAAAGGAAAAAATACAAAACTTAAAAAAAATTGTTTTTTGAATGAATTATTGTTTCTGTCATTATTGTTTTTTAAATGAATTGAAGAATGCTGTACATTCCTACAGCTATGATTAAAGAAACTGCTATGGAACTTGCCAGCCGTTAGATCTCAACTCTCTTGTCAGTGACATTGATTACACGAAACGTCATTTTTCCTGCACTTGGCCCTTATGCTGCTGTTATGATATAAATAAGTTATATTCAGTGCCATGTGTTCTGTAACACAGAAAGTGTATAATTTAAATAATGGAAATACCCCGTAACTGCAAAACTTTATCAAATTTTGTTTTAGAAATAAGTTCTTTTAATATCATAAAGGTACTTTTAACCCCCCTCCAAAAAAATCAATTTTTGTTAGCAATCATGCTCCCATTTGGAGAACATGCCAGTTACAAACTATTTTTTATGCTGTTGCATGAATATTATTTCTACATGGAATCCAACTCTGCGTTTACTGTTTCACTTTGGATTTGTATGATGCATTTTCTTTGCTCCCTTTCATGACATATGAAATGCAAACAGTATTTATATTTAATATTAAAAATTTCATAGCATTCCATCTGAATAAATCACCTTTTCATATCGGTTACGTGGAATGTTGACACAGGTTTTCTTTTCTTCCATATGAACCACTACACCAGGAATCACAGGAATAGTGAACTGATAATTTCGCAAATCCTTAAAAAAGAAAAAAAAGCTAAGTACCATACATATACTATAAAATATTTCTACACTTATGAAAAATGACTGTCCTGCTCAACCCAGCAGCAAATTATGAATAAAATCATGCTGAAAAATTTACTAAATATGAAATATACTGTAGAGTTAACTTTAAAATATATAAAAACTATTTTTTCTTCTGCATGTTCTGTTTTAAAAGAGCATATAGAAGATACTTAAATCACATAACAGCACGTTTTATGAGGATTTATTTAGTTATTAGTACAAATATAAAAATGCCACATGTTCCTATAGATGACAATGTTATCTAAAATAATTTTTATAAATGGCAGATATACACAAGATTGAAATTAAATACTAATAATTGCAAATTAAACATGCATGAAAATACACCAGAAATAAACATAAAATTACAATGAAAATTTGCTAATAAATAAAAAACAAATAGAGAACACTTTAAACACACAAAAACCACTATAGGAAAAATATAAGCAGATAAAGAAACATTTACATAAATTAGAATTATAGTGAAATTTATACTCAACTTTTAAAGATCAGGAAAAACAAATTATATGCATTTCCAAAATTTGTTACCACAATATTCCTTAACTACAACAGTTCTTTACAAGCTAATGTAAAAACATTCAGCCATTTACCATTCTGTTGTCCAACCCAACAAACTGCCTCCCTCTTTCATTAATCTTTGTCTTGGGTTTACAAATTTTCTTGATTAAACACTACACTGAAATTACTGACACTTAAGAAATACATGACTTTCTCCATTAAAATACCACTGCTCACACCTTTGCAAGAAAATCCGGCTTTCTTTTACATTTTTCATTTTTGTTAAGCTTGACTGCCTTCCCATAACATAATTAGCAATTTTTTCTTGGGGGAGGGGGCACTGTCTACATGGCCAAAGGCAGCCAGAAGTATATATAGTTCACCAAACTATTTATAACAGCCAGTATATTACTCAACCTATTCAACTCATTTTACCTACCACTTATTTCAGAAGAATATGGTCAGTGTGATAATATTAAAAATAGCATAAAAACAATTCCCCAACACAAAATTTTCCCTAATCTGTTTTATGGAAATTATTCCAACAAAAACAATTTTGCCTCATTCTGAAACAATGCTTTATATTTGGCTGCAGACAACTTTTTAACCAAGAAGATTCTCAAAGTAAAATTCTGAAGTGAACTAACTGATCTTAACATTACCAAACATTCTCAGAATTACAATAGTGGAAGTGGACAATAATAGTATGAAATTTTAGTAAATCCCAGTTTCCCTCACTAAATGACAATCCTCTTTGAAAACAGTATCAATGCAAATTATAAATAGAGGCATTATCAATGATATGAATAAGGTTAAAACCAGTCTGCATATCACTGGAAAGAAATTCAGTCAAACACTACAACTGTTCAAAATAAATATAAAATATGTATATGAATGAATTTTATTACTGCATTTCACAGTTAAAAAAAATTAGTAAGTTTGTACCAATGATGATGGCCTCTGTCAGTTTTAATTTTTTCTCTAAGAGTTGACACATTCATTTTTGTTTGGTCAGAAGCATAACAGAGTATTATGATATAAATTCAAGCTTGCATTTCACTTTTGGCTTCAACTTTCAGCATCAAATATTCAAATAACTTGATATTTCACATAATCTTAAAAATGTACTCTACCATTGTGATTGAATAATAAACATAGTTTACATATGCCCAGCGATGAATCAACACTTAATAAAATAAATGGAATCAATGCATTTCGAATCTTCACACAACATGCTCTGAGGTTTTGTTCCACAGTCATATTGTACAGTAATAAAACTATAAAGTGAACAAGATCAATGTATAATACATATATTAGTGTAATGTATACATATATTAGTATTGCATCAATTCAAAGGAGGACTTTAGAAATAAGTTCAGAAAAACTTACAGCCAATACGCTCATTATAGTTTGTCCAATTTCAAAATAAACTGGCTTACGTTCACGAGTGCTAACTAAAGCACAGGGGTAATCTGAAACCAAAGATTTCCTTAAAATAAAACATATTAAAATAAAACATGCTATATATCTATATATATATATATACATATATATATATACAGTAAAAAATCCGAGATCCGGACGTCCAATACCTGGAATGATCTAAAATCCAGACCTTAAAACCACCACCAACCTTCTTTTCTTTTGGATGCTTTACGCAAGCGCATCCGATTCCCCAACCCCAACCGTAAAATATGTGTAGAGTCCCAGTTCTTAAGTGGCACTAAATAAAATACCTCGTTATTGAAGAATCAATCATTTCTGCATAAATTTGTGTGATCAATAATTTGGCTCCGTAGCTACATATCTGCTTGACATACATCTGAAACATAGAACCTACTATTTAAAACTATTATTTTATATACCTGACGCCAACCCAGCGAATCATTATTTATTATATTTTGCTTTCATCACTGCATGTTTATCACACATGACAACTTGAGAAATTACTGATGCAGAGATTCTTTAACAATTTTTTTATATTAGAAATTGAATAACAAATCGTATGGTTGCCTTTTCTGTTGGCATTATGCTTGGCGATGATTACAGATTTAAGTTAAATGCACTAAGAAATGCTGACGAGGAATCATTTAACAAAAATTTCTTTCCATATGGTAAAAATAGATTTGATTAACAATACTCATAGGCTAAAAGATTACATTTAGTGCTATCTAAATTAAGAATAACTGATTTGTTATTCACATAAACCCAGAACCAGTGGCAGAGCTCATATGGCAGCACAGGGTGGCATAATTTAGGGAAGTCAATAATTTTTAAATTTATACAAGCATTGAGCAACAACATTAAGAGATAACAAAATTTTTAGAATTTACGGAAAGTACTCAGACCCAAAATTTTGGGATGGCAAAAATTTAGAACTTAGGAAGGCGTCTGGTAGCAGAATTTAGGACCTGCAGAGGTAAGACACTTACCGCATCAGGCGGCAAGATACTAGAGGCGGCTCTTAACAAGCCTTAAGTACATGTGGGAATTTATCTATACAAGCCTCAGATAAGCCTTAAGCATGTGAAAGAAATAGACATTAATATAATAAATAACTAAAATAATGCAATTGAGGGTTAATTGTCTCAGTGCCCAATAGAAGCAAGATAGAATTTAGTGGAACATCATTCGTCGCCAATCTCATGATACCTAGACAATAATGTATAGCTGATGCTATTCAGCTAGGCTATAATTATACTTTACTGATTCCAAGGAATTTCAGTTAATATAGCAGATGGACAGATTCCATAACTTTCTGTTTGATCCAGCTTCGCAAGCTGTTATTATTGCAGCAATTTTATGAAAAATAATGTTTGAACTTTCGACTATGTCAAAAAGAGTTTCTAATTCAGGAGCTGCAACAGAATCTACAAAGTGAAAGCATCTTTCAATGAACATTAAACAAAAAATGGAATTACTGCAAAAAATTAACAAAGGTATATCCGTCTCAAAATTATGCGAGGAGTATGGCAATGGAAAGCCAACTGTATATGACATAAGAAAACAGAAGTAGGAACTTTTTGGATTTTTTTTTTTGTGGACACCCCACTCGCAATGAGTAATAGAAAAATTATTCGCAGGAAGTGACGATCATGACAAAGGGATGTGTCGCAGCGAGGGCATGCCATTGAGGGGTCAAGCTAAAAATATTTCATGAAGAAACGAACTTAAAAACTGAGTGCATATATTCAACCAAAATACGTGACAAGTTGACCAAATTTAAAACTCGCCACGATATACAGCAATTACAATTTTCAGGTGAGAAAGCTTCCGCTGATCCTGAATCTGCTGAATTATTTACAGATGAAATCACTGAACTTATTAATAATGAAAAGCTGTCTCCAAAACAAATCTATAATGCTGATGAAACTGGTCTTTTCTGGCAATATGTATCGAGAAATCCTTTAGCAAGCTCTACAGAAAAGGATCCTGGTTAGTGATGGGCAACTTCGGTACTTTCTTGTACCCGGGACGAGAGTAATGGGTACAGACAAGTACCCGGTACAAAATACCCGTTACTCAAGTAACCGTTACTTTGAAAAGTACCGAAAACCGATTTCAAATACCGAGTACCCAAGTAACGATTTGGAGTACCGAAGTAACGAAATACCGGAGTAACGGTTTGCTGTACCGGAGTACCCTAGTAACGATTTGGAGTACCGAAGTACCCTAGTAACGATTTGGAGTACTGAAGTGCCCTAGTAACGATTTGGAGTACCGAAATACGCAGCTAACGATTTTGCGCACTGAAGGAACTCTGCCACGTCACCACTTGTTTCATTTTATCTGTACGGAGTAAGATTTTGAATATCAGAAAACATGTCAACTGCGGAAGTGTCTAAGGAGCAGGAGAGCGCAGCGGGTTGTCTCTGGTGTTGGGTTTGTGTAGATTGTCTTTGATGGCCAGTGGGGGTTGGGAGGATTGGCGCGGGAAGTGGATGGATGGAAACATTTTCGCTTTCGGTTGTGTGTTGTGTGCAGGTGTACCATTTCGCAAATACAACCAGATCCTACTGTCCTCGTACCAAAACCGAAGTGAGCTGAACCCTCATCGATCCTCCAGTAACGACTACCCAAATACCGAGAAGAGACGCATATTTTTGTTACAAAGTAGCGAATTCCGAAAAGCACCCGTTTCGGTACAGAAGTAACGAATACCGAAAAGTACCCGTTTCGGTACAGAAGTAACGAATACCGAAAAGTACCCGTTTCGGTACAGAGTAACGAATACCGAAAAGTACCGATTTCGGTACTGAAGTAACGGGTACTTGGATGTACCGATTTTCAGTACCCGTTACAAAATACCCGGTTCGGTAGTACCGACTCATCACTAATCCTGGTGTCAAAGATTCCAAAGAGAGACTAGCAATTTTGTTGTTGCTTATGCTCAGCTGTCTGACGTAGTCAGCCCAAGCCCACGAAATTCCTCGTGGTAAGGAACTGTCATTGGCAACAGCCTTGAGCACTTAACAGGTGACAATGTGATTTGGCTGTTTGTCCCCAATTTTGATAGACAGCACACGGGGGGATGGTTTCGGAGGTTTCCCACCCCTCCCATAAACCACACGAGAGGACTTTCAGCTGACTGCATATTCAAAGTGCTGCCATGCCGCACCGACACTATACATTACAAACATGCATGCCTTTTCCGGGATTCGAACTTGGGATCTTTGGCACAGCAGTCAGCTACGCTAACCACTATACCAGTTGGGCAGCACTAGAAATTTTAGTTATGTGCAAATGCTGCAGAAATGCATAAGTGTAAACTTTTCATAATCGGAAAAAATACATGACATCCAGCATTTAAAGGAGTAAAGATTTTCCCTGCCGTATATTGTGTAAATAAAAGATCATGGATGACACAAGAGTTAATGAATAATTGGTTTGAAAATCATTTCATACCCGAGGCAATATTTGAATTCAGTTGGTTTGCCTGATGACTGTAGAGAACTGTTTGGCTCGTACTTCACTTAAATGTTTTAGTGAAAGATAATGTATCCATATTATTCTTTCCTCCAAATTGTACCTCCATCATTCAGCCTATGGATATCGGAATAGTGCACACGCTGAAATGCAAATATAAAGTAGTATTTTTAAAATCTATGTTAAATTTCTTGAATAATAGCGAGACTATTTTAGAATTTTTGAAATATTTTAACATAAAAATCTGCTGTGTGGAGCATCGCAAGATCGTAATTTATGGCCAGCTACCATATTTCATGGTGAGAATGAAGATGATAGCCGTGAATTTGAAGATTTTCGGATATAGCAAACCAAAGGCGAAATTTTCCAATTAATGGGTTTTTTAAAGAAAATTGGAGAAACGGTATTAAATGAAGATAATATAACAGAAATTTTTCATTGCAATAACAATGCCCCAAACATCAATCAATGGATGCCGATATCTGTAGTATGGTGTAGATTCAGAAAATACTGCTACAGGAAGGTGACAGATGTTATTAAAAACGAAAAAATTTCGACTGACAAGTTAGCTGGAATTCTCGACACAGCATTTACAGGACTTGAACAATGGAACTTTATAACTGAACAAGAAATTATGTCTGTCTACAGAATTTAAGAGAAAGTATTAACACAAAAAACAAAGCAACTTAAACAACTTGCATTGAGAGAAATGTTTAATAAAGTAAAATTTTTTTTTAATTCCTTTAGATCATAAATGCTTCATTATTTTATAAATTACAATTTCATACTTTTAATTTTATAATTTCTACATGCAATCTTACTAGTTTTAAATTCATGATCTAATATTCAGAAAAATCCCAAATCCAGAATTGCAAAAATCCCAACCAGTCCGGATCTCACTTTCTACTGTATAAAGCACATTTCATCCGCACACTTACATCTACATTCAGCTCCTAAACGAAGCATTAAACGAAGTGGGAAAACTTTTGCCCAAGGGATTTCCCATTTATGGATGAGAATGGCCACTAGAAATGGAGAATTTGGCACCACAAGCTTACTCAGACATTGAAATGTAGGTCGAACAAACAAAAATCCTCTATGGTCACTGCTTCCCAAAATTTGCTCAGGAAAGATGATGTGGCCAAGATCATCAAATGTAGAACCTAAATAATGATCAAATGCATTAATACTAAAGGACAGGTTAAATTACTTTATTTATTTATTATTTTGTTTTGTTTTGTTAAAATTACCTTTATTTGCACTGTCATAAATTTGAATAAAGAGTTTAAAAATCCCACGAGGTAAATTATTTTCATCAGGCATTCTTTCTAGTACTACCATTACTTCATCCTGACCAACTGTGCAAAGACCATGACTTGTGAAACACCAGCATTCCTTCCCAAAGCAGCAATCCACTAGAAAATGTTGACTACATTAAAACTTTTTTTGTCCAAAACAAAGGCAAATGAAATAACATTATTTCATACAGCAGAGTATATTTAATACTTACGGTTTATCAGTTTTACAAATATATGAATGTTTTTCATCAGAGCAAAGTTAATGGGCTTTGCAGTTTCATCTAAAAAGATACAATTAAAACAAAATCAATATGTCAATCAAAACAAATTTTGCTATTAGCATCACTGTTGCTAATACGCAATCTTAAAATATCAGTTAACTCATCTGACAGTTTTAGGGTACAGTTCAGTGGCAAGTCTGGCACCACTGTAACACATGCATTAATTCCAGTCCTTTTACACAATGAGAATACTTTGAAAAAAACATCATATCATCATGGGCCATTACTATTCAGGGTGTTTCTAAATGAATATCGGGGTTTTAACGCTTTGTAGTATTTATTATGCAAAGATTTCAATTATAACTAATATATGAAATGAAAGAGCAACTCAAACAGTTATACCTACAAGCTTATAAGTGTTCAATGTGAGCACCTTTTGACACATGGCAGACATCAAGTCGATAGCCCAGTTATCCCAAATGTCGATTAGTATTTGCGGTGTAATTGCTGCAACAGATGCCTCAGTCCTGTTTCTTAGGTTGGGTAAGTCAACTGGTAGTGGAGGTTACATACACGCAATCCTTTATGAACCCCCGACAGGTTTCTTTGCGCTATGCGTGAAAGACTCTCTCAATCGCTCAACACTCTTTTCACTAACCGTTGGTCATCTCGTATTCTTTCCTCTGCAAAGGTAGCTGGTATTTTCAAACTGATGATACCACCTACAGATGATGATATCATTTGGGAAATCACATCTGAAATTAATTCAAAACACACATTGCACAGTAACTACAGATTCAGTCTCTGCAAACTGCAGAATACAAGATGCTTTCTGTTCAATAGTAACCATTTTTACTACTAGTGCTTTCTGATGCACTAGTAGTAAAAACACCAACACACAAAACTGTTTGAGTTGCTCTTTCATTTCATGTATAAATTATGATTTTAAGTTTACATGATTTAAGTTTAATACTATAAAGCGTTAAAACTACAACATTCAGTTAGAAACAGCCTATATAATGGAAAAAAACATTACATGATCATTTTGAAAAAAAAAAACATTATATGACCATGGGCCATTATTATACACTGCTCGACATTCAAAATGCAACACCAAGAACGAGTGGTCAGAAATTTATGCAAATTTTAGAGTAGACGCACGTCACTGAGCTATGCGAATGATGTGAAATGCGCAGCTCTCTGACGCACGTGAAGTAAGATATAAGGGAAGGAACATGCAGAATGGGCAATATTCGTGTCGTTATTTCTGCCAGACGAATTGTCGAAGAAAGCTGGTTTTTGTCGCAGAGGATACATGTAATAGGAGAGAATGCCAGGCCTCTGTTAACGAAGGCACTTCCAGCAGATAGACGATTTTACGAGGGGTATGGTGATCGGACTGAGAAGGATGGGTTGGTTCTTATGTCAAATTGCAGCTGATACCCACATGGATGCGAGCACAGTGCATCGGCTATGGCGAACATGGTTGGAACAAGGGAATGAGGGAAGAAGGAGGGGTGCAGGTGCAGCCAGAGTGATGTCAGCACACGTGGATCGACGCATCTGCCGACAAGCTGTGGCGACCCTGCAGGTCTCTTGTACCGCAATTCTCCAGCATGTGCAAGATACCCTGGATGTTTCCGTGTCGACGAGAACCATTTTCCGTCAATTGGTTGAATGTGGCCTGCACTCACGGCGTCCGTTAAGAAGACAGCCATTGACCCCACAGCATAGACACCAACATTTAAAATGGTGCTGGACTGGAGCAATGTGGATGACAGAATGGCGAAACGTCGTGATCTCATATGAGTCACACTTCTGTTTATCCAGTGACAGTCGCCACATACGTGTGTGGCGTCCACGTGGAGACATCTAAAATCCGGCAGTAACTGTGGAACGCCCCACCGCGTGACAACGTAACATAATGGTTTGGGGCGTTATTTCCTACAGTTCCAGGTCACCTCTAGTTCATATTCAGGGCACTATAATAGCCCAACGATACTAGGATAATGTACTGCAGCTGGTGGCAATCCCCTACCGTCAGAAGCTGCCTAATGCAATTTTTCTGCAGGATAGGGCCCGACCACACAGTGTTTGCATCTGCCAACATGCTCTGCAAGGTATACTGATGCTTCTCTGGCCGCCGCACTCTCCTGACCTGTCACCAATCGAACATGTGTGGGATGTGATTGGTCACCATTTGCAGACTTTACCCCTGCCTCATTCAGAAGACGAACTGTGGCAAATGGTTGAAAGGGAATGGAGAGCCATCCCTCAGGACACCATCCACACTCTTACTGACTCTATGCCTGGACGTGTTTCTTCGTGCATCGCTGTCCACGGGGGTCCTACATCCTACTGAGGCGACGCCATTTTCGCTCTGCATTCTGACTATCATGTTGTCTCTGTTTTTTTTTTCCAAATTTCATCACTTTCTGACCACTCGTTCTTGGTGTTGCATTTTCAATGTCGAGCAGTGTATAATGGAAAAACCACTACATGATCATTTTGAAAAAAAACATTATATGACCATTTTAAAAAATCATTATACGATCATTTCCTGAAAATCTTTGGAAGACCTGATCTACCGCATCAAATCTCTAGCCTTTAAACATAATTCATTTTTCAGAATACAGAAAAATCTGATAAGAAAAGTGGAGACAACTGCTGAATTGGTGGAAGCCAAAAATTCTTGCATAGCCTACAAAATCTCGTATTCTTTACAAGCTCACCTTTAATCACTCTCAAGTATCGAACAGAAGGGTAGTAAAGAGAAATTCCTTGACTTTTCCAAGTGCATTTTAGGAAATTACAATCCAGCCGCATAGTGCACACTGCATTGGCTGTGCTAGGGATAAATTAATTTTAGTACCATTTGAAAGCATAAAAATTTGCTAATTAAATATGACCTTCATAAAAAAAACTTATTTTCGAATTCACAATGCATTACTATTATGAGTTGTTATCCTCAATAAGTTTCAAGTTTTTCGCCAAACTAAGAAAATATGGTACATAAGAATTACATACTAAACCAGCATTCTCTTGGCAAGGTTACCACTCAACAGGCGAATGAAATTCCCTGACTTTTCCAGGTTTCCTAGGTGTGTTTCAAAAAAATTCCAGTCTATCCGCATAATGCATTTTGGCTGTGCTAAGAAGTAAATTAATTATGGTACCACTTGAAAACACAAAAATTTACCAATTACATATGACTTATATATATAATACATAATCCCCAAAGCATTACTATTATCACTATAATAGGAGTTATTTTCTCCAATGAAGAATGAGATTAGAATCTGCCCAATGTGGATTTAAATTTTTTTTTTTTTTTTTTTTTTTTTTTTGCAAACAATTTTCAGCTAAACGAAAGAAAGAAATCTATTTGATGATATTTTTATATCAATTCAGGTATTTTATATTTATTTAACAGCATACATAAGCAAAAATTATGTGCATTTTAAATTTCGTGATGTTATGTCATCATGCAGCTTGAATTAATTTCAGGATTATGCCAGAGAAAATTTACTGAAATTTGAAAGTATGATTTACTCTTAATAAATAAATTTAAAGGGAAGAAGCAACATTAAATGATATGAATAACAAATAATTAAAACCTGAATTTCAATAATCAACGTTATTTTGGCAAATATAGTAATATTAAATAGTTAGCCTAGATGAATGATTACTATTTTCTAAATTCCCACTATTAGCTCACACTCTCCCTGTATCTTGTTCAAATTTTCAAGCATTAATAAAATACTTCTTATTCATCCACTCAAGTTTAAATACATTTTTTTTAATTTGTAGTAGATGACACTTGATGCTAATATACTTTTTTCACATATTAAAAATATTTAATTTTTTTGTATTTTTAAATTTTTCTTGGTTGACCTAAGTAGGAATTGACTTTAAAAAAATATTTTACTTAATTAATTTTCAATCATTAATAAATACTTTTTATTCATCCACTAAAGTTCAAATACATTTTTTTAAATTTTTAGTGGATGACACTTGATGTTAATACATTTTTTCACATATTAATTTTTTTATTTTTTAAATTTTAATTTAAATTTTTTTTAATGTTTAATATGTGAAAAAATTAAAAATTTAAATTAATAAAATTGATAAATAAAATTAAACAAAACAGTAGCATCATTAAATGCATTAAAAAGAAATGTGTGATGAAACAACTTTCAGAGCCCAGCCCACAGTAATTCTGCAGCTAGCACTTTGTCCTTAGTTACAAAGAAATTTAAACCTAGTTATTCAGCAAATGGTGCTGGAGATTGCTGTGCTTTAGAACTGTTTTTATTTGCACATAAAAATTTTTTCCTTTTAATTTTCTGACTTCATAGAAACGATTTTCTTATGCTTTACACTGTTTATATAGCTTGTGATTGCTCTTCTTCCAATGTTACTAAACATGACAATGTTTGGACAAAACATCTCCTACAATAAGTTGCAACCATGAACTCCACTGAAGACTGAGATTAGAATCTCCCCAATTTGGATTTAAAAATGTCTTTTTTGCATACATTTACAGCTAAAGGAAAAAAAAGGCCACATTAAATTATATGAACAACATTAAAATTACGTAATTGACTTAATGACTGAAAAAGATTAAAGGTGGATCATGACAATTCCGGTAAATACGGATTCATTAAATGGTTAAACTAGATGACTGGCCTTTTTTTTTTTTTTTTT
>KK122049.1:111059-133651 GCA_000611955.2 Stegodyphus mimosarum | reverse complement strand
TTTCCAGAACTAAGAAATAATTACAAGATAAACTCCTATAGAACAATAGACCCAATGAAAAGGTTTACCATGGATATGATGGAGAGAAAAGCAAGTGATTTTGATAGGAAATATTCAAATGTCTTCACTGTTACGTACTGGAAATATAAAAGAAGTTAAATGTTATAAGCTCTATGTATAAACAAGACAATGAACTCTTTCCAGGTTTAAATAATTCAGAAAGTACTTCAAAATCTGCACTTATTCATGATAATAACAAAAATATTGGATACACTGACCTCAGTGACAAAATGGCAAATTCCTGTGGATTTTCGCAAAAGTCTCAGAAATGGGCAAAGAAACTTTTTTCATTTCCTCAACATTGCCATTTTAAACGGATTTATATTTACTTAAAGGAAAAAAGATGCATCACCACAGTTTTCGTATGAATTTTTTTAAAAGATTGGGGAGCTTGGAGAGGTTTCACTTAAAGACAGGTAATAAAAATGCATTTCCACCTTCCTTTTAGCTGCCATTGTAAAGGGAAACTACTACTATTTTGAAACCTTTCCTTTAGGCATCTTTGGGGGTCATCTTTGTTAATTTTCAGATAAGAGACTAGGAAATAATGCAAAGGAATTTTTTCTCTTTTCTGCTGTCTCTTTTTCTTAAACCAGGGAAACATATGATAGTGAGATTTTGTAGCTAAATAATTGTCGAATGTTGGATTATTAACTTTAGACATTGCGTCAATAATGAAAATGCGCCTTAGCAGCAAATACCTCCCCTCCTATGTATGCCTAAAATCACTACATAGTCCAATCAGTTTTTATTTGCTTTCAAACTGAATTTAGTTTAGAATTACATGTACTGATTAACAGTTTTAATTTATACTCGAAAATAATGTTTAAATATTTGTTTCTCGTATAAATCAGCAATTCGCTTTCATTTGTTTACAAGCATTGTGTAACAGCTTATATTTAAATATTAAACAAATCCCATTGTATTTTTGTTATATTAGTTTCATTTACCTTTTTCATTAGTATTCTTATTCTTTTTTTTTTTAATTTATTGATCCTCCCCCAATAATTCTATCGGCAGTATTTCAACTTTCAACTACATTACTGTTCACTGTTCTTTCTTGCGTTTTTGTCATAAAAGCCTTTTTTAGCGTGTTTTTTTAATACTTTCCTTCACTATAAAAAATTATTTTATTGATTATATTTTTATTGCATTGCATTTTGCATGTCACAAACAGAAATATTAAACACAAAAATTACAATTAAAATAGGGGGAAATACATTTTTGATGACACTGAAAAATTGCAGAAATTAATACTAATAAAATTTCAAGTTACTTTATTAGTTTATTTATATAGACCCACCAGTGGTCGAGCGGTAAAATTCATGAACACTGATAGCTAGGTTCGGTTCACATTTCACTCAACAAGCTGGCTGTGCCAACCAATTTCCCTTAAAAAGTCCTCCAGGAATCCCCTTGTCCCTTGCTCAGATAGCCCTCTGTGCCTTGTTCGTAATCCAAATATTCTGAAGTTTATTTATATGCATATAAAGACTAGAACTGTCATATACTGTCAAAATACAGATGCTGTTAAGCAAGTCACTTCCCCAGGAATTTATCTCATATTTTCATTAAGCACAAGAATGTGAAGAACATTGAAATTATAAATGTTATTAAAATAGCATTTCTCGTTATTACTTTAAGAAAGTGATGACAGTTCCATTCTTAATTTTTTTTAAAAAAAAAAAACTTATGCAGAAATGTAATTCAGTCTATCTGTAAAATGTGAAATAGGATAAATTAGATGATATAAATAAAACTAGATAGTATAGATGAATTAGATTGTATGAATATACAAAATTACGCTAGCGCTGTTTGCCTATATAGAAAAATAACAATGTTAAGGACTATATTTATTGTTATTTATTCATTATGTGCTTCACCATTAGGCATGACACGGAAAGCGAGGGACGCTTCTTGGAAATCCTTTTAAGGGATATTGGATCATATGCACGTTACACATGGGGACAACCTCGAAAACGTCCATGCAGCCAGCCTGTTGGCCAAGATTCGAATACCGGACTAAACTACCAGAGCTCTGCGGTGTTTATCGCTCGGCCACTGGTGGGCATTAATGTCTTTCTGTGTGAAACTGGTCCATGCTTATTATATGTGTATAAATGAAGGAAAAAACTGAAGTTTTATTTAGCTGCAGCAGAAAATAGAACCTTCGAGAACAATATGAGTATATCAACTTCCCTGATATGCCATTAGGTAATATTCAGTTGACCGAAGGTATGACTTGACTTATCAATATGGGTACAATTTCTTATAAGAAAAAAGTTGAAGGATACATATGTATTTATATTTTAATTATTAATATTCATTTTGCTTACCTCCTAGGAAAGGAAGAGTAAATGCTAATTTAATGAGAGATTTTTTAAAGTTTAAATCTTAGTAAATGCTGTAGAACTGTAGAAAGCAAAATCTGGATAATATATTAAAATTTTTTAATACATTTTCCACATTTTGCCTTCTTGTCACATTTTGGATTTGCAAATATTTATAATAAAAGAAATACAGAAATCAAATATATAAGAGTAATTATTGCTGATCTTATAGAAGTCCTGACTTTATAAAGGAGATCCATCTCTTTCCATAAAATCATCAATAATTGAAATATTATCGCGTTTTTGTCTCTTTCATGTTTCTTGGTAAAATTTCTATGCTGAATGTGAAAAAATATAAATATAATATTCGAATTTAAATCTGTGATTTTCAAATATATTTATGTATAGATAGATAGATATATGGGTGCATCTATACATATACAGAGTTATCATATATTCATGGTACTTACACATACGTACATGTGTCTGCTTTTACTCGCTTGTGCATATAATATGCATATATCATTTTGCCTACACGTGCACAATTAGCACACATACATGTTACACATTCAGTTTCTGTTGCACATGCACGCAAAACCTCATCTGCATATGTTTCTACCATACTCATATGCCTATCAGTATGGTTAGGTTACTTATGTAAAATTCTAGATAGCAAGTTAATCATGCGAAATGCATCTCAAGGTAACATTGCACTGCCGAGGGAAAATGAAAGGGAATTTACGAAGCCCCATAGTCGTGAGGCGCAAAGGTCGTCGGACAAGTGGCAAGGGAAGGTTTTCGAACAACGATTATCTCTGCACCCTAAATGGGGGGGGGGAGAATTTCAGCCACAACTGTCTTTTTGAGACTCTGAAACTCTGGCCTATAAATAGATCACCGTCTTCTAAGCGTTAATATATTTTTCAAACATGTGATAGGAATTATTTGCCTACCACAGTTTCTTTACCACTCATTTGTTTCACTGGCTGGCAAAATCTGATTCAAGGAAACAGTGTGTCAGCAGCAAAAATCATAACAAAATGGGAACTTGGGTTGTATGTAAAATTTGCAAAATTAGACTATGTCTTGGAGAAAGTTATGAACACTATCATTAGTAATTTTATTGTTTTATTTTTATTTATTTATTTATTTATTTATTTTTGTTTGCAAGTATGCTTGCACTACCTAAATTAAAAATACACAATTTGCTTTAAATGAGGTATTTAACTATTAAAAAATGTTGGTAATAAATAAATGTATTACTTTTTGCTCAGTGTTAAAAAGTTATAATGGCCGAAGTAAACTCGGTATTAGAAATCAAGACTATTCCGACTCTCCAAATAAATTCGGATCCCCCCCCAGTTGGAAATATTCTTAACATTGTATGTTACTCAAATAAAGAACAAAATTTATATATGCATAAAAAATTGGCTTGGGGATCAAATAACAAAGAAATTTTATTTTCAGAGGTTCCTCTATTAAAATTCTTAAGAAATTATTTTTAAAATTAATTATTCATTTCACATATTTACAAATGGATATTATTTGTAATATCTCTAATCTAATCACTTTTAATATGGTTTCAATTTGCATTTGAAATTTTTCTTATTTCATTCTTTAAATATGTTTTTATTTCAACTTATTCCAATTTTTAATGTGCATGTAAAGGCAATGCAATAACTACAAATGCTTCAGATGATGAAAATTAATTTTAATGTTACTTCTATATGACATACATTTTAAGACTTTTAAGACATTTTTGGTTTGTTAAGTTCTAAATGATAAAAAGTGGCTGAGTGCAGAAGATAGTTTAACACCAATAATTTAAACCAGATTCAAATTCCAACAAATGGGCTGACTACAAAGGCCTTTTTGTGTTCTCTTACATGTGCAATACGTATATGAGCCAATTTTCCTTAGAAAGTCCTCTGCAAAAGCACCCCTTCACTTAGGCAGACAGACCTTTCCATAATCTGATAAAAGTAAAATTCTGTTCAAAATAAGAAAGCTAAAACTTATGAATGTCTTATACCTATGTTTAGAAAAACTTCCTTTTGAGATCATTTTGATGACAAACTGAATCTAAAGTGTGCAACAAGCGAAATATGACTTGTATTAATGCAATTAATGTAAATTACTTTATAATTCAAAATGATTTTCAAAAATTAAAAAATACTAATTTATCCATTGTTGGATGTCTATAATATGATAGTTATATTAATTTGTTCAAAATATACATAGGTTAACTGAATATAGCAGTGAACACAAGGGCCATCTGCATAAGGGTAGTTCACCTTCGTGGAGAATTTTTAAGGAAGACTGGCTACTATTCACTTTCCACATAGGGAAAACCACAAAAACCAACTATGCAGGCAACCCAATCACCTGGGCTTGAACCCAGATTAAACTACCAATATTCAGCAAACTTAATCATTTGGTCACTAGTAGCGCTCAGAAAGTAAACACTCTTTTTACATGAGAATTATGTTTTGAAGTGAATCAACCACGATATTAGCATACAAAGCATGTACACTGTAATTCAACGGTATACTGTTATTTAGTTCTCTAAATTTAATCTTAAAATATACCTAACAATTGTATACAGAATTAGTCACCAATTCACTCTCACAGAAATGAGAGCCTCTCTTGACTGCCTTCAAAGAAAGCAACAATACAAAGCTTGAGATCTGATAACTTCACAATATAATCTAGCACTAAAAGATGATTTTAGCATTATAAAAACGCAGAGTATCATGAAAAAGTGAAAAAATTTTACACCATTCCACAAAGATCTTTACTTTTAATATTTTTTATGCATTCCTGAATAAAAAATTTTGTGTTCAAAGAAAATATGCAGCAGCGATATAAAAAGACAAACAGCTATTTCCCTTCTATTCTAAGGTAAACATAATATCTAATATCTTTATGTGATAAATGTTTGCTTCTGCATTTCTTTCTTAAACTAAAAACTATGAACAGATTTAAAAAATTAAAAAGTGCACATCACCAGTACAAAGGCAGTTCAAGTCCAGGGACTGCTATTTGTAATGTCACATGGAAAAATAAATTTTTTAAAAAAATCTTGTATTTAACAATGGTAAGATTTTGTTATTGTATAATGATTCAATGTTGTACTAATGCAGTGACCAATCTATTGCTCCAGATATGAATTTTACTATTTGTATAAAAGCAATAACAATAACATGGGTGTTGAAAAATACTTTTTAAATGGCATTTGTAATAGATAAAATCTATTCAATTTGCTCTTCAAAATCAGAATAATGCTTAAAATAAAAATTTACATATTGGTTGAAGGAAATGTTCCGAATATTTTAAATAACTGAAATTTCTATATTCTCATAAGTTAATATACTTCACTCTCACTGCTTCATTTATTTTTTGGTACATAATCGAAATGCAAGTTTAAAAATAAATTTTAATCGTAAAAGGAAAAAATTTTGTAGGGGAGGGGAATAAAGTGTTTATATTTGTAGCATATATTTCACTCGAAGATAAAATGATAATTTCCATTTCATGAGAAAACAGCAGTCATCTTACCAAGAGTACGAAAGCAGTTTGAATACTCCCTACATTCTAATGCCTGGATCTTCAGAACTGGATTAAAAAACAACACTGGTCGTTTCCCCGCTGGCCAACAAAATAGCACTAACCACCTCATTGTCCAGCTTCAATGCAACCAGTTTTAGCCCCTTTCCTTAATCACTGAGCCAAGAGCCTACAGTGACGGAATACTGAAGCCTGCCACTGCCTGAACAAGAATTCTATAAGATTTTCATTTTAATGAAATTATAAAAATGAATATTTTCATAATCTGCATAAAAATGCTCATCACATGATCGCTTAACATCAGAAACCTCTTTAAAACAATTTTTTTTAATTACATACAACTGCAAACATTTCACTCTTCAATTTGTGTACAACCCCTGAATATAATTCCAGAATATCAAATACCTTGGTCAGTTTTCTTTGTATGGGAGTCAAATTATTTGCATTTGATTTTTTATAGCAATTATAAATTTTTCCTAAATATTAATATAGGACCCAGAGGAATGTGTGAAAAGTCAAATTTCCTATTTCACATAAAATTAATGTTTTTAAATATAAAAATACAAAATGAATCTGCATCATTTAAGAGATTTTTGCAACTGGAATTACTAGGCTACGAGCAACAGTTATGAAAATAAAGGGCGGTAGACTCTTGTGGACATAATGTGGGTATATATACACACATACAAAAAGAGTTAAAGGCATTACACAAAATAGTTCAGAAAAGTTGGCTACAATCCAAAAATATTTGAGGAATGTTAAGTCTAAAACTCAACTATTGCTAAAATGCTCATGTAAACATTTTTTCAGCTTTCAGCAATAAAGGAGTTATGTTTTCCTATAAATCTGTTAGGCTTCTTTATATTATCTTCACCCTGTAAAAATGCCTACATAACTGTTTCATGTACAATTTTAGAGGAACTAAACCCCTATTTTCACACATCAAAAATTTGGCAGACTGTCTGTACCATTAAAAGAAACTATCACTTTAGGAACTGAAATCCTGCTCTATGCACCATACCATTGGTGCAGCTAATGAGTACTCTGAATCACCAGAGTTTTATTAAACTTTGTTAAAGCTTTTGTTACTGTTTTATAAATACGTGAACTTTAAGGGCAATGGTTATTCCACCTTTTTAAATGATCAAATTTTGGACCGTTATTACATAGCGGGCTAAGGAATAGCAAAATTTAAATGAAATCACATTAGAAATGTACTAATTCAGTGCATATATTTTGTGATGATAAACATGTGCAAACAAGGATGCTGATAAAATAAGAGCTTTGATTTGGCATTGCAACAAATATTGATGTACTGACCATGTAGCACATGCTTTATAAATTTTTTTTAAACTTAAATTTCACAAAATGATATGGATTTTAAAATAATTCATCTCCAATGAAAAATGAGGACAGTTACATGAATTACCTCTTTTAAGAACACCAATGGGAACCATAACTGTAGGTGGGGGTCGTGATCCAGACAGTTGTATTTGTTGTAAAGGTGGAATAGTAGAACAGTAATCATCAGGATTATTAGGATGAGGGCGCCAAGCATTTTTATCACCAAAATTTGAATTAGGAACTTGTGGACTTGGGGAAAAATTTGGGCTACTTCCACAAGAACTTGAACTTTGTGAATCAGCAACAGGAACAGGATTCTTATTCTGTAATGCTAGAAATTAAATGGTGGGAAAGCAAAATATGCATAAAAAAAAGTTATGCAACAAACCAAACACCAAAATTAAAGCAACAAATTACCTATCAAAATGCTAAATCATTTTAATACAAAAATGCTAAATCATTTTAATACCGATAAAAAAATCTTGGACCATAAAGTACACTTAATTGACAATATAACAAATTACTTGATAGAATTTCAGCACAGGGTTGGCAGATTCTATCTTCCTTGTTTAGATAAGCTAATCGAGCCTTTTGGTTACAGCAGCGAGAACATAAAACCTAAAAAAGTTAAAATGTTTACAAAAATTTATGTGAGCTTAAAAAGTTACGAACAAAAGAAATCTTATAGCATTATACGTATACATAAATATTAAGCAGAAATACTTAAATTTAAAAAAAAAAAATTTAACCTTGCCACATGCTCTGCAGTGGTGCCTCCTTTTGATTACTGTGAACTTAATTCCACAATGCATACAATTTGGTGCTTCTGCATCTGGTATCCAAAATGGTTTAACTGTTCCTAATGACGATTGCTGCTGCACACATGGAAGAAATTCTAAAATAGGAATTAATAATGTTAACCTAAAAAATGTTTCTTACTAGATACAAATTTTCCTTATAAAACTGATAAAAAATCTACCTTTAACCTTCAACTCGGCAGCTGGACTTTCAGTAGGTACAACCTGTGCTTCATCCAGAATCTCATTCACATCTTGAATTAACACAGGAACTTTTTCACTAGAACTCTCTGTAGTTGTGACATGACGAGATGGAAGATCAAGGGTGGTTGGTCTCTGAAGGCGAGGTAGAATATGACTCTTGACATCTGAGTTGAGTTCAGATTCAAAGCTATTGTTATCATTTGAAACTCCTTCTTCACTTTTTAAAATATCATCAGCAGACCTATCTGAAGTACTTTTATCAGTAGATTTATTTAAAATACCCTCATTAAATGATTCACTTGACATATTTTCTTTAGCTGATTCATTCACAATATCTTCACTGGTCACTTTAAAGTCATCAGCCTCATTAATACTAGTACAAACAGGAACACAGTCTTCACAAATTTCATCACTCACAAAATCTAAAGACAACATTTGTTCAGTAGGACTCTTTTGCTCACTGCATGTACTATCTTCCCTTTTTCCTCCATCAAATGAGCACTCAGATTCACAAATGACATTTAATTTTTCACAGCTCTGTACAGTATATGCAACTCCATTGTCAACTTTTTTGTCTTCATTATCAACTATATTTTTATCTTCTTCAAAATTATGAGTTTCAGACAAATCATTTAAGTAATCTAATTTTGGCCGTGCACCAGCAAATGTATTCAATGTCCCAACAGATTTGTCATTATCTCCAGACTTAGTTTCACATACCTCATTATTTCTAGATATTTCAGAAGAAAGATCAGCAGAAATGTCAACATTTTCAGGGGTTTCCAGACAGCCGAAGCTTTTCTTCTGATGACAATCAGCATAGTCTAAATTTAAAAACTTAAATTCAGAATAGTCACACTTTGCATTCACAACAGTACTAGCATCATCCCCATGCAACATTTCTGGAGGGCTATTCCCACTTACATCTTCTTGGGAACTAACACCAGAATCTTCATCCTGAGCATCAAGTTGCTGGAACTGTAAATGCTGAACAGGTGGAGGGCATGCAGGTTTTGCATTTTTGTTCAAAATTTGATTGACTGTAGATAAACAAGAAGTGCTACTACAAGATGCAGAATTTTCTTCATGTGATTCCTCCGATATTCTTACACTGTCTAACTCACAAGCACTTGAAACCTGAGGATATGATTGAACAAAAACAGTATTAACATCAACAGTGGAAATATTTGTTAAAAATGTTTGTTTAGGTAAATCAACAGGCTCAGTACCCATATCTTTCACTTGCTCAACTTTATCTTCGATTGTTTTTTGTTCTACTAAATATGAACCCTCAACAAAAGCATCTGAATCAGATATTTTTAAAATTTCATTTGCTACACTTTCAGATATAACATTTCCTTCACACAATACATGTGTTCTTTCCTGAAAGTTTTTTTTTACTTCTGGAGAAATTTGAGTTTTCAAAGAACTGTCTTCTTTTTCAGGAAACGGCAAGAAATTGTCATGAGACACACAATCATTTTTTAATTTATCTGGTAGCTGTGTATCATCTAAACATCCACCTTGCTTTGAAAGATCTGTGGCCAGTGTATCTTTTACTGAATGAGATTCACATATGGCTTTTCCAAGAGTATTTTCTTGTACAGAAACACAAATTATTTCATCATCTGTAATGCAAGCATTCAAGCTAGAATTTAATGTGTTTAGATCTTTAGATGCATACTTCATATTTCCAGAATCACAAATACTTTTTTCACAATGTGAAACAATCTGATCATTTGGTTTATAAAAAATTTCGTAATTCCAAGATTTTGCATTTTGATTGTTGTTATCATAAACTGGGTTCCTTAAATCAGTTCTGTCTTTCACTAATTTATTAACTGTTTCCTGAGAAACTGTATTAGTCCACTGAGGAGAATCTTCCAAGTTATGCTGTGTGTTATTTTGCCATGAAGAAGTGATAGTCCGTTCACAGATTTTATTAGTTCTAGGTTCAATGTCACATGGTTTTTCATGTACTGCATCTAGAGAATTAGAAATTTCTTTTACATCATTATGGTATATTTCCATACAAGGCTCCACAGTAGATTCTTCTAATTTGTTATGGGCATCAATTTTTAGAGCTACAAAAGAGAAAAAAAAAGATCATGTAAAAACTTCATCACATAAACAATGAAAATTATATATATTTCAGGAAAAGGAGAAATAAATGAATGCTTATGCATACATTTACACATGCCTCAGTACATTAGCTAACAGCTCATAGAGCTTGGTATAAAGTTCAATCAAGATATGAAACTGAATATTTTTCTGCCTTTGACGACATTTCTAGTCTCAATAAAAGCCACTTGTCAGTAACCAACACTTATGTTCCAAAACAGAATGTCCATTGGTGTTATTTTAAAATCAAAATATGTTTATTATTTTGCATCTTTTGCACATTGCTTTAGGTTCTGATAATTTGATGCTTTTGACTCAAGTTACATCAAAAATAGCCAAAATTTTTTGATTAAATACTTAAATGTGTTAAATAACTCTTTCATAAATTATTTGTATGTACTTAAGCTGTGAACCTCATCACATTTTTTAAATTATTCCACAGATAAATACAATACCCATTTGTAATTTACATCATCTCAAATACATAAATATAGCTGAATTATTTTTAAAATCCCGATTTAGAAACAAAACATATATTTTGCTGCTGTCACTCATCTAGGGGAAAAACTAAATCTCAACATGAAAGATAAGGAATGGTAGTATAGTTAAGCTAAGACATTACAGAACAATATAAAATTTAAAAACATGACAATAGTGAAAGAATTTGTAAGGATAAAACAACTCAAATGTGAATGATACTTAAAATTTTAGACAGTTGGAAAAGTTGGAAGAAGATTCTTTATTTCACAGATGCATATAATCATGAATCTACTCTTAGAATATTAAGTAAGAAGCAGAAAAACATGTTGCCTACCTTAAATTCAAGCATTGCAAGATTGCAAGAGCTAGCAATGGAAAAGAAAAAAAAAAAAAAAACCTAAAACATTAAATTTCACCAATAAGAACAATGCTGTGCAGGAATTATCCATGAAAATGGTGCCTAAAAATATTTTGTGAAATCTGGATCAAGATAACAGTCAATCCATACAACTATGGTACCTTAGATCTTTCAACTATCCATGTGCATAGACAGGATTTTAAACATGGGGTGCAAATGAACTCAGAGAGAAGACAAATGCAAATAAAGCAAAACAAGCACTTGTTGAAGTAGCATCCCAAGAATTCATAACCCTTCAAGAAATACACAATGCAGAAGAACTAATTAAACTATATGAAGATCCAATAGCAAATCTTTGGTCATCTGTCTCTTGTTTGTTAAAGTGGATCAGTAAGGTCTTTGGAGTGAAGAAATACTTTTTAGAATGGAATCTGCCCTTCAAAGTTCTACTGCTTATGGGCAATATTTTTGCTGTAAGCCTTGACAACTTATTTGAGGAATTTCAGTTCACTAAAGCCAAGTTTATTCCTCCCAGTAGCATTCCACCAACTTAAAAAAAGTTCAACACCAAAGAACCATTTCAGCAACACTTTCAAGTAGCAAAAGGAACAACCTTACCTTCCAAGAAGTTTCAGAAAAATCATTTCCATGTCAAAAACAGCCAAAGATCCTCAATAAAGTCTGGATGTATTAAAATATTTAAGAATAAAAACAACCTAACAATTACAAGAGAAATTAAGTAGTAGGAAAAATCAGAAAAACATAGATACATTTGATAATATTCAAATTTAAAAAAAGCATTAAAATTTGTAAAAATATTTACAGAAAAGTCATTACAATAAAATTCCTGCATTACTTATGGCATGTTTCTAAAGCAAATCAAAGTTTGATTTTTCGACATTCATTCTGTCTTTTACAGCATCAACATCATTACCATCTTCCAAGCTTACATTCTTGATCTCTCAAAAATGACCCTTGCAATGAACAAAATATAGAAGTAACCAGTTTTCCATCTTCTTTTATGTTTGAAATGTCTTTAGCAGAGTGTTTCCAAATTTTATAGTTCATTACATTACAATATCATGTGATTTACCTTCTAAAACTTAGCACTATTGTTACATACAAAAAAAAAGTGCATAGCCACTGGAACTTAATTTCCGTTGTCCCATTCTTAATTCATATTAAATTTCCACTTACGTCATCACCCAAACATAATGATCTCATTCGTTCAAGGCAGCAAACTTCTGTGTGTGTGTTTTAATCTTTTCATGTTAACTGAAACTTAAATATTTTACTCACTCTGCATAGTATCGCTTTACTTTCAATTCTAATCTTTGAAATTCATAATCATTTGCATTCCAACATATATTTAAAAACAAATTCATCTAAAGATGTTTTCAACTTTATTTCTAAAAAATTTAGTCTTCCTCATTAAGTTCAGCATTTTAATATCTTTCATATATTCATTTTCTATATGCAGAAATGACACATCAGAATCTGTCATCCTGAGAGGATCCTAAGGATATACATCCTGATAACTCTCTCGGGCAACTCTTGATCTAATGGAGATGCTAACTGAAATTCACTTATAGACAAATCAAATGAATATGTATTGCTTGATCAATATATATGTGTGTGTGTAAAATATAACAAAATATGATAGCTGCTTTAAAAAATAATTGACTTCAAAATTAACATTCTAAATTTGATGCTCTCTCTCTCTAAATTCATCTGCTCTCCTAAATTCGAGATCTTTCCATGTTACGGAATGTTTTAATGCAAATACCTCCTGCCCAATCATATAATTATAAATCAAAACTTTCTCTAATTCAAACTGAAACTATCACCTTCCTCCCTCCTTCCTTTCAAGTGGTGCGTTCTTTTTCGTTTACACTATCCTGTTGGAAATACAATACTTTTCCAAGCTGCTGCTTATTTGCCTAAGATGACGTCATACTTTAAAATGGAACTTATTGCATTCTACTATAATTACAGAATATCTTGTCTGCAAAAGGATGATTTGATGTACGTTTGTTATTGTTTTTCTTCAAGCTCCGTTGTGCTAAATGCGTCATTATGTTTTATCACTCAGCCCTACCTTCAAGCTACTATGGTCTTCTCAGCCAGCTCTCCATCTACCGCAATATCGAAAGCTGTTAAAACTTTCATTGTCTTCTTCTACGCTTGCAAATTATGACGTAATATATACATATCTTCCAATTTACTACTTACATCATGAGGGTTTTTTTTTTCAAATGTCTAATAAAGAACAATTTCAATTGCAAATGGAACTGGTGTTTCAGCCCTGTCACAATGAACTTTGCAAAATGCTACTGCTTAACAAAATAATTTTATAGATACTGTGCCAAATACCAACTATACTATACATGCATTAAAGAAAAAAAAATTGCTCTTAGAATGAGACTTGTTCTCATCACAGTATGGTGACACATCAAGAATATTTTGCAATTCTGACAGCACAAAATCCCACTTCTTGCTATTTCACACAGAATGCAATACAGAGGGTGTTCACACATTTTTGTAACGATTTTGATTTTCATGATGAATTTAAATATTAATTTTAAAATATAAACATGACTGGCATCAAATTGGAATAAGGTTTAATTATCCTCTGCAGCACAGAAAATATTTTCTTCTTTAAAATGCTGTTGAAATATAAACAATGGATCGAAGGCTATATTCTTGCACTATCCGAAGAGAAAAATTCTTATTCAATTATTAAAAAAAGATGGGAAAAGCATGGTTTTAATATTTCTTCATGTAAAATAAGTCACATAATTTAATATGAAAGGAAAGAAAGGTCAAAGTTTACATCAGACTGGAAGAAAGGCAAAAAGCGCATATCCAACAAAGGTACATACAGCTCTTCTTAAATATAAAGTGACATCTCATATTTAAAAGGAAAATCCAGCCCCTAAAGAGCTATTGCAAAATCTTTAAATATCTCTGTCGGAAATATGAACCAATTTATAAAATCTAGTACAAAGTTAATGAAAATAAAATTTAAAAAAACACGATGTTCACCACTTAATGCCTAAACATGTTTCTTAACTATGTGACTATGTGCAGATTGCTGTATGAAAATAATTTGGCAGGTGAAACATGGAAATATACAGTTACAGTTGATAAGGCTTGGATATACTTATCTGAATGCAGTAGAAAAAGATTGATTTACTACAGAAAAAGAGGAGAAAAAGACTTAATATGTTAGTTCAGCGAAAACAACGAAAGTTTTCCTAAAGGTCTTATGGTTACTACTGGATTCTCTAATAACGGATAATTTAAAATAAAAAAAATAGAAAAAAATATCAAAATTACTATTGGAAATATGTTTTAACACTTAATTTTAAAGAAGGAATTCTATCTTTTTATGCTAACAATCTTTACTGTGTTAAGTGCCATCAGAATAAGGCTCCAAACCATACCTCTACGCTCTATTTTTTGAAATAATGAGAAATTAAGCCAGAATTGAATCTATTCCCTTTAAATGCATCCCATCCAAGTCGCCTGATCTGTCTGCTATGGATTACTGTGCATCTGGACTTCTAAAACAAGCTCTTTATAAATGGCATCTCAAAACATCAGATGGCTCTGGAAGATTTGTGAAGGCGGAGTGGAAAAAAATCAACCTTTATGTTTTAAGAAAAGGACTTTTATTTAGGAAATCAAGATGTAATATGATACCTCAACAAAAGGCTCAACAGATTGGGCATACAGTACAAAGTCCGAGATCCAGACGTCAAACATCTGGAATGATCTAAAATCTGGACCTCAAAGACACAAACCTTTTTTTTTAGCATGCAGTACGTATGCGCACTTGATATTTCCTTCCATAATAAAACATGTGGAGAATCCCCTTTGTTAATTTCACCTAGGCACTAAATAAAATACCTCGTTATTGAAGAAGTAAATCATTTAAGCATAAATTTGTGAGATTAATAATTTGGCTGCGTAGCTGCTATCTGCTTGGCATACATCTCAAACCCAAGCACTCTACATAGGAACATTGTTATACGTACTAGTATTTTATACCCCTGATGCCGATCTGGAGAATTATTATTTATTATATTTTGCTTTCATCACTGCATGTTTATCAATGCATGACAACTTGAGTAATGACTCATGCAGCGATGTTTAAACATTTTTTATATATTAGTAATTGAATAACAAGAGTATGGCAACCTTTTATGCTGACATTACGCTTGGCGATGATTACAGATTTAAGTTAAATGCACTAAGAAATGTTGATGAAAAATTTTTTAAAAATTTCTCTTTGTATGTTAAAAATAGATTTTGTTAATGAAACTCATAGGCCAAAAGATTATAATTAGTGCTTTTTGGGGGAAGAATAACTGTTACGTTAGAAGATAACTTCACATAAACCCAGAACAGGCACCCTGCTTGTATGGCCGCACTGGGCGGCAGAATTTAGGGAAGACAAAATTTTGGGGGTTTGGAGAAGTACCGAGTGGCAAAATTAAGGGATGACAGAATTTTAATAATTTACGGAAAGCACTGGGATCCAAAGTTTAGGGGCGGCAAAAAGTTAGAACTTGGAGGCACTTTGTAGCAGGATTTAGGAACCGCAGAAGGCCGCATCAGGCGGTATCTAGCGGCGGCCGTAGATAAGCCTTAAATATATGTGGGAGTTTATTAATTCTGGTCTCAGATTAGCCTTAAGCATGTGCAAGAAATAGACATAGGTATAATAAATAACTAAACTAATACAATTCAGGCTTAATTCAGTACATGACAGAAGCAAGACAAAATTTAGAGGAACAACTTGTCTTTCGTCTCCAATCTTATAATACATAGCCAATAATATTCAGCAGACACTATTAAGCTAAGCTAACATTACCGTCATTGATTATGAGGAATTTCAGTTACTGTAGCAGACTGCAAACCGAAGGTGAATGGATTTTGTAAAGAAATGTGGAGAACTAATAAATGAATATATCATCACAGAACTTTTTCATTGCGATGACAATGCCACAATCATCAATCAATTAACGGACAGCAAAATCCGTAATTTACGGTTCTAGATCCAGAAAGTGCTGTTACCAGTACTGAAGAAAGTGACAGAGAGGTTATTGAAAATGAAGAAATTTCGATTGACAAGTTAGTCAGAATTCTCGATGCAGCAATTACAGAACTTGAACAGTGGAACTTTGTAACTGAACAAGAAATTATGTCTGTTTATAAAATTAAAGAGAAAGTATTAGCACAAAAAACAAAGCAACTTAAACACCTTACATTGAAAGAAATGTTTAGTAAAGTAAACAAATAAATATTAAGCTTTTTCTTTGTAAATTTTGATACCCTTTAGATCATAAATCCTCTTTATTTCATAAATCACGATTTCATATTTTTAATTGTAAAATTTCCACATGCCATCTTACTAGATTTATGATCTAATATCCGAAAAAATCCCAAATCGAGAATTGCCAAAGTCCCAATGAGTCCGTATCTCGGACTTTGTACTGTATTAGAAAATAAAATTCCAAGGTTTAAAAATATCTTTGCAAAATCGTTACAAAAATGAGTGAACACCCACTGTAATTCCATGAAAGATTCAAAATAATTTTATTTGATTATGGTAATGTGAACTATAAAATTTTCTAAATACTTTATTCTATGCAAATGATATATAAATATTCAACAATCTGCATAACTATGCTAAGCATATTGATTGGAAACCTACCTTCTGTTTCTTCAAAATCATCTAAAACTTTATCAATATCAACAGTATATTTCTCCATGCTGAACTCTAAATAATAATAAAATAAATATAACAACAGTAATAATAACATAAAACATATATTTTTGAAAGAGATTTCATAAGCTGAAATAAACTTAGATATCAAGGATGATTAATTTATAGAAACTTTTCACTAAAATTAAATCTAAAAAGTGTATATATAGAGAGAGAGAAATAAGATACGTACTGATTGACATAAAATCCAATTGATACGTACCGATTGACATAAAAAATATATCAATTAAAAAAAATTTTAAAAAGTACTGCCTATCAACTAAACATTTAATACAGTTTTAGTAGCAGTTTTCAAATGAAAAATATTTAAAATTTTGCAAAAGATAAAGAATGAGGAACAAATTTTAAATAGCAAATTTGTAATACTCTGAAAAATGTAAAGCATTCAAAATTAAATTTACAGAAATCATTGTTTAACAATTCCTACTTATGATGACATAAAAATAAAATCTGAGTAAGGATCATGTTATCGTAAATAACACGTTTCAACATCATAAACAACACATGCTTCATGAAATATAAACACTCAAATAAACAAACTCTCACTTAAATCCCTTAATTTTCAAAACATTTCATTGAAACTTAAATGATAATTCATTACAAATGTGGATTCTAAGAGTCATCAAATTGAAAAATCTTAGAGAAATATCAAGATTTAAAACTTCCCTTCACAGATAAGCCTTAAATGATTCCAAAATGAAACTCCATACGACTAATACCTTTATGGCTTTTAGCAACTATCAAATAAAAAAACACTTATATAATCATTTTAAACTTGAACTAAATTAATATAAGTGGCACTTTTCAGTTAACAGGGTGCCACTTGATGCCAAACATAAATATTAGCATGAAGTCTAACTAGAGATAGAAATCGCAAGCATAAAAATATACATACAGCTTCACGGTGTCTACTTTATTAAAAAAAAAAGTATAGAAATTCCCAACTAAGAATTTGCGTAATTATCCTAGTTGACAGCTGTCCCTAATTCCAACGGACAGAATTTGACAATGTGAGTTCTTGATACCAGAAATACATAAAATGAACAGCTGTCAGACAAGGAACATCTAACCTTTGAACCAGCATTGATTCACACAGCCTTTCTGTTCACCACACGATCTTTCATTGCAGTACAATTCTGGTGTTCTGGTAACAGTAAAACATAATTTCATTTTGTGTGTGTGTGTGAGAATGTTTGTTTTTAATTAAGGTATGAATGACACCTGTTTCTTTCAGCATGGATACAATCTTCTTGGAAGAATTTAATCAAGAATCTTCATTACTGGGCAAATGCCAGATGATGTAATGCATGGAGTTATTTTTTTAAAAGCAATTAATTAAAGGATTGAAATCTCAGGGAAAATTACTAATCAATGTTCCAACTAACTGAAAATCTCAGAAGGAAAATTACTAACATTCATGCTACCTACTTACTTCTAATGATATCTCGAGAGGTGAAATAAATAGGTTATCAGATTTTACACAATTATAGGTGGCACCCCATTAACCAAAAGCTACCTATAAAATTTAAAAGAATAAGAACAAGGTTGGAATGCGCTTTAGCCCACTGCTTCGCGGCGATTGTTTTTGAACGAGCAATAAACGCGCCAACATGGGTAACTCCGTATAACATGTGTACGTTGCCTACACTGTGCAATTCGCTGAAGTTTTCTTTAAGTTTAAAAGGAACGCTGTGCACATGGCATTTTCTTGTAATTTATTTTCGTTATTTTAGCTTATTTTGTTCATTTGTGTACGTTGCCTACATTGTGCAATTTGTAGATTTTTTTTTAAGTTAAAACGGAACGGTGTGTACATGGTATCGTTTGTAATTTTAATGCCCTTTTAAAAAAAATTCCTTCTTTCTTCGATGCCATTTTGGTTACGTTTTCGCGGAGCGTGTCGGGAAGGTTATGCAACGGCATAAAATGTGTAAGTATTACAACATAAAATGTAAATAATTAATTTAAACCTAACTGACAAATATTTTAATGATCATAATGTTCGTTTTGCATATTATTTTATTATCTTTTTGTGGCAACAGTTTCCATACTAATTTATGCTTTAGAATTCTATGTTTTGTTTACAATAGGTTTTCGCGGAGCGTGTCGCGAAGGTTGCAATTGCAAAAACGTTTCGCAGAAACGAGCCGAATTGGCGATTTTCAAAACATCGCCAAGCAGTGGGCTAAAGCGCATTTTCACCAAGAACAATTCCAAATGTAACTGAAATTTACCAAATAAAATTAAATGATGGAAAACTAAAGTTTTTTCTGCCGGGGGGGGGGGAAGAACGACCTCTGAAAAGCACGAAATTCATGCATAACTGATCAATAAAAATAATGTAAAATTCTGTCCACAAAAGCTTTACTCTTATAAGGCTACCACCTTCACTTATCATTTTATGTTTTTTTAGAATGGATAACTGATACTATCAAGCTCTTTATTTAAAATGAAGCCCAGACCTGGTTGCTACTAATAAAGTATTTGTTATTTTATTAACTCACACGAGTACATGTAAACTGGAATGGATTTTAATAAAGGCATGTACTTTAGCTAAAATTTTGTCATTAACATAAATACAAATTCAAGAATATGCATATTTGTTCACTTGAGCAAAAATGAAACTAATGCTAATATGCAGAAATCTGTTTATAAACTGCATATAAGTTTTGCAACTGAATTTATTAAAAAAAATAATGATAATATCTGAACAAATTTCTTTTTCAGCCTTCCACAACGTGAAACAACATATACAATGAAATAATTATAACCTCCTTAAATAAGCACTGTCAAAAGTGATCTGTATTTATTTAAAATAGCATAACAGCATTGAATAACACTGATAACCATGCTTCTTAAGAAACTTATTTGGAAATGTAAATAATTTTCTAACAAAGATTTCACCATACATTTCTCCTGATGCTGTATCTTTCAACATGCATGAAGAAAATAGTCAGTTCTCCTGAAAAATTGAAAACAGTCAATTTCTTATTGATTGTCTTCTAGCTCATCAAGTTTTGTAATACTTCTTAAATGTGAAAAGCTTGTGTGTTATGCTGTAATTGTTACTTTTAACAAATTCCACTTTATGGTGCAAATAACAGTCCACAAAATCTCCAATCTAGCAAGCACAAAAACTTTTTAGAGTATTCTTCACAATCATATACTTACTGATAATTTCATGCAAGGGGTCACAAAAAAAAAGTACCCTATCTAAATTAACCTTTTTTTGGTCTCGTGCAATGAACTCCCTTCAGAAATTGGATCAATGGCTTCACTCCAGATCATTAGTAAATGTAAGAATTCACTCTTCAGATCACTTTCCATTCAAGCAAAACTGCCTAATGAATTACTTTTTACAATCAATACGATTGCCAGTACCATCTTAATGCTTAGCTATAAGCGAAGTTTTCCTTAGTTAAAAGGTAAACTGAGAAGGCAAATTTACTCACCTATGCAGATGTTTGTCAGTTTGCCTCCGAGTTATAATAAAACACAAAATTTAGTCCCGAGTAATACGCCTTTTTTTTTTAATTACGTTCTGTTACTTTAATCAAACTCTTACTGCTTTTAGATGTTAAGGTTTTGAACCTACAACTTCAAATATCGCTGCACAAATTACAATAAATAATTCCATTTAAAAGCTTTTCCACAAGGAATCGCGCTTTATAAAAAGCGTCAACAGACGACGAACAATACTACAAAAACATTTTTTACGATTAACCAAAAATTTTATGTTAATGTTGACGAAATAGATTCCAGTTTACAAAATGGAATAAATAAATGATTTCAAAATTGTTTATATAACATCAAGCGCTCGGCAATACATACCATTGTTATATACAAGATTAGATTCATTATCTTTCTAATTGGTGTGAAATAAAATAACACTACAGTTTCATGACAATGAACTTATGTTTTAAAAATATTACTTAAATCTTACCGCAAACCCTTAACTGTCTACAACTGATAAGATTGACCTACGTCTTCAGCTCCATAGTGGAATACAATTACAGAAGTGAAAAAGACAGATATATGTACAGAAAATAGTTACTTTTGCAATTTTATTATACATAAATTCCACGCAAATAAATCAATGCTTCGCCATTTCTACATCTACAATTAAACGAATCCAAACTCTTGATTACCAATTACTTTAGCCCATAAAAATGAAATATACAACATTTAAATTGCCATACTGCCTAACCTAAACTCACATGGTAAAATTCCACTTGAGCCGAAACACAGCCTCCGACCTGCGCTATAAGGAAATATAAAGCTTTGCAATGGTATTTTCCTACTTAGAAAGCAGGGGAAAGTTAATTATAATCAGCGACAGATCAAGATTCAGGTGTATGGGTGAATGTACTTAATAGAACAGCAAATGCATTATAAAACAATATAACCATTTTTCCTTTTTGTAAAAAATAGATATGTCAATAGATTTGGATACTTCCAGAAATTCAAACGTCCCTTGCCTCTTGTTCAGCATCTCAACACATTCGTAATAATTGTTTGACGGAAAACTGGCTAGATTGCAAAGTTTGTTATGGGCAGATAGAAGCAATTCCGTTAGCTCATGACTGTTACTGAGCGAGGGATACTGGCGATAGTGACGACTGACAGACGGCGTTTCAACCAGTGGCGTAGCATAGGTTTCTGCCGCCCGGGGCAGATAGTGAATTTGCCGCCCCTTCCTACAAGTTTTCGATGTAAAAAACAACAAACGATCTTTCAACCGGAACTGTGAATTCTACTTCCGGCATAATGTTTCTCTACGGAGTTTCCTTACTTCCGGTATAATGTTTCTCTACGGAGTTTCGCAGTTTTTCAGGCTATATTTTCTAATTTTAATTTTTCATTTCAGCCCCATATTTTTTGCTTAACGATTTATTTATAATTAAATCTCTTGTTTTCTGGTATCGGAGAATATTGCTATATTTAATAATAAAGAATAATTTTAATGCAACAATTGCCAGATTTGTTTTGTTATCGCTAATTTGGCGACATTTTGATTTCCCGAGATTCCGACATCCATAGTATTTCTAACTTAAAGAGTTTAAGTTTTAAAGTTCAATATCAAGAGCGTACGAAAATCAAGATTAGGATAACAATTCTAAATCACATGAATAAGACAAATATTGCATGGGTGTAAAAGTTTGTGACATACATGATAAACTTGGCGTACTATCGCCACGGTTGGCGATTATTTTCCGTTAAAAGTGAATAAAATGAAATAAAAAAAGGGAGAAATAGTGATGATTTCGTCAGGAGGGTAGCATCACTATAAGACTGTTTCTATACTGCACAAATTAAATTTGCAAAATGCAGTCTACCCCCGACAGCCAGACAAATAGTTATACCTAGCTTAGCAGCACAAAGGCAGACAAAGAAAAAAAAGGCAAAAACAAAATGAGACGAAGCAGTGTACAATAAATACAACATATCAGAAAAATGGAAATAGAATAAATAAAGTTCAAATAAAATAAAAATAAAAAAAGAGTTTTTTCATTTAAAAATAAATAAATAAATAAATA
>KK122049.1:94492-110570 GCA_000611955.2 Stegodyphus mimosarum | reverse complement strand
GTTGTATTTGGATGCAAGAAAAGGGGATAAAATAAGGTCATTCATGTAAAAAAAAATCATAATTTTATGCAGTTCTTACACAGTGTATTGTATCGACGTTACCAAGTATTAAATACATACATTACTACTTCGTACATGTCCGCATAAGCAAACGCATTCAAAGAATATATAACTAAACGCATTTGAAGCAAAGTCTGTTGGCGTACAAAAAATGTCGCCAAAGCAGAATACTAGATTAATTAAAATTATATCATATTACTAAAATTTTAACATTTTTTTTTTCAGAACGCCGTTATTAAAAACATACATATATATTAAGATACTTTAATTTAATTGTTATTTCAAGTATGCATATATTATATAAAATTAGAAAATCTATTTTTATTAGAAAACGGCAAGTAGAGTGACTAAAACACCTCTACATTTTATAAAAAATAGGGTTTAAAACTTTAGAAAAAGCTCATCTGTAAAATGTTACTCCTCCAGCTTTCACGTATCTGGAATTACATCCATATGCGGAGCACGAAAGTATCATTTTTTAAGTCCGAAACAATGCGCGTACTCGCAAAACACTTGCTTCTCACAAATTCTCCATAGAGATGTATTGGTAAGGAAGATTCGCGGGAAATGTTCCATATGTCACGTGGTTCTCATTCCTGTTCCCCTTCAGGGTTGCCGTTTCTCTCTCTAGTACATTACAGCTCTATGGTGTTTATCGCAGTATTATTAAACAAGTTTTGGGGATTAAAATAAATCTTCCTGGTATGCCCTTCTACAATTCTTTCTATATGAGTACTCTGATGTTTTTTAAGTGAAAATAGTTTGATGAGTACATGGACACGGAGTTTGTGAAATGCTTTGTCTTCTTGTTTTGGTTTTTTTGTAGCGGCCATCTTGAAATTGTGTCTTATTGGCGCCGATCTTGGCGTCAAAGCAGAATCGCCAAAAAACAAGGGGCACCCAATTGTAAACTTTTACCTGATATAAAATGCTTATAAATATTACCTACCCGTAATAAAAGGATTACTGCAGAGAGTAGATGAATTACTCGCAGTCTAGTCATATTTTGTAAAGCATTAACGAGTTTTTGATTAAGAAACTCGGCGGTTTCAAAGCGAGCAACGGCAACACTGTAAGAAAGGAAAAAAACATTTTCATCTTTAGTGCTGGAAATTGTGTATCGGAAATTCTAAAGATTTGCTCCTTTTAAATTATATGATATTGCTGTTGAATTGAATTTTATGGTTTAAGTATGAAGAACATGATATTCAATAAATAAAGGTAACATGCAAAACATTAAAAAAACCTGAAGGCTTTCAAATTTTTTTTTTTTTTCCCTGTGTGTGTGTGCAATTTTATTACGATTTAAAACTGGTTTCTAAGGGAGGACTTTCTGAGGGAAACAGGTTCGTATGCACGTTAGACATGAGGAAAGCCACAAAAACGCTGATGCGGTTGGCCCATTCGCGAGATCACTCGGACCGAATTACCTGCGTTCAACGACTCTACCCCTCGGCCGCTGGTGGGCTTATTAGCAGTGGCGTAGCATAGGTTTCTGCCGCCTGGGGCAAATAGTAAATTTGCCGCCCCTTCCTGCTACAAAAGATGAAATTTTCTAGTGCAAAGAAAGTATTAAGCTGCGAAGAGAATTTTATTTTCTCCAAAATTTAAAACTCTTACAAACTCGGAAAAAAAATTTAATTACGAAAATATGTTTTACATTCTAACATTAACCAATTATTATCTAAAAGTAGTATTATTACTTTGAAAAAATTTATTGTTAATTGAAAATATTAATAAATATTATTTAAAACATAATTGACTTTTGAAATATAATAAATATTTTTTTCATTGAATAAAATCATTTTTCACAACTTTCAGAATAAAAAACTATATTTTAATATAAATAAATGTAGGTCACAATTTATTTAATCTTTTACTGAAAAGAAATAATTGGTAAAAATTATTTTCTTTTCGATGATCTCTTTTGTTATCTATTAGAAATAGAAATTAACTCCTGTCTTAATTTAAATTTTCAGTTTTCTACTTTTCCTCATCGCAAAATCTCTAATAGCACTATCAATATCAATTGAATCAGTCATTTCATGCTCAATAGCCAAAACAGCCAGATTAGTCAATCTCAATGTACTCATTGTCGATCGTATATATTTTTGATTATCTTCAGTTTAGAGAAGCTTCTCTCACAGCTGACATTGCTTATGGCAATTGTGAGGAATATTCGAAGCAATATTATTATATTAGGCAGGAAAACTTCCAGCTTAAATTTCACAATAAACTTTAACACATCCAGCGGGCTTGAATTCATTAATTTATTTTTATTGCCCGTAGCATCAACAAAAGTCTTTAGCCGCATGCGTTCGAGCTTGAACTCTTCTTTGTCAAAGTCATGAGACACGTGTTCTAGATTGAAATCCTGGTCTTCAACATCCAGTAGTTTCGATGGTGTAAGAAAAGCAAATTTGTTCGACAAATTCCATATCTGTTGAAACCTCTCATGAATTTCTGCAGTTATCGTATCCAGCAATAAAAACAACTTTCTTCTCAACTCGTTTTCGTGGGACAAAGCTGCATCTTTACTTCCGTCGTCAAAAATTTGCTTCCTCCTTGATCGTCTGGGCGGTTCCATTAAAATGCCAAGATCTTCACACAAATTTTTGGCATAACTCAAAGCACCCTCTACCAATTCATTTCGTTTCTCTGTGAGCAGTGCCTGCAAAGCACTTATTTTTTGGCACATTGATGCACGTTGAATCCCTGCGTTTGTAAATAAATTTGGGCATCATTCACCTCATGCATTACAGGTTTCCACAGGCCCAAAAAACATAAAAAAGAAAATGATTCCATCGCAACTAACAAAGGTCCTGCGTCTGTTCGTGTGCTAAAGTTTTCGCTTGCCTCTGTCAATTTTTCTAGAGCAGTCAAAATAAGCTTATAGTGGTTCCATGCCATATCTACTGCTTCAGCTCGTGCGCTTCATCGTGTATCCTGAATTCTTTTTAATGTTTTACCCGTAGCAGCAATTAGAACGTCCCATCGGTGTGTTGACATGGAAAAGAATGCATAACAACGTTCTAAAGTGCCGAAGAAAGTTACAGAATTGGTTTCGATAGAAGCAGCATGTAAACAAACCAGGTTTAGGGAATGGTTTGAGCAAGGTACAAATTCGGCATTAGGATTTATGTCTTTGAGTCTTTGTTGCACTCCTGTATGCTTTCCAGCCATGACAGCAGCATTATCATATGTTTGACCTCTGCAGTTCATTATATCAAGACCATCAGCTTCAAGCTTACTTAAAATCATGTCAGAAATAGCTTCAGCAGTTTTATTTTTTGTTTCAATGAAATCTATAAAAGATTCCACCACTTCTACTTTCTGATTTTCAATCTTTACATTTCGCACAAGTTGGCTTGTTTGATCGTTATGTGAAATATCTGGAGTGCTATCAAATATAATAGAATAATATTTCGCCTTTTGTACTTGGCAGATAATTTGTTGGCGAACTTTATCTCCTAAAATTCCAATAAACTCATTTTGAATTTGCGGTGACATATACGTGACTAAATGTTTTGAACCCATTTTTGTGCGCACAAGGTGTTATCGGAGTACTGGATCGTACTTTGCAAGGAGATGCACCAGTTCTAAAAATTTGCCTCTGTTTGCGCTGGTATTGTCTTCTCTGTGGCCACGAAAAGCCAAATTCTGTTTCGCTAGGAATTTAATTACATCAAACATTCTAACAAGAATTTCTTCCCATTTTTTTGTTTCCTTTGCCACTACATATTGTTTTTTTCTATCAATAGTCTGTCGTTTTTGAAGTCTGGTTTCTAACTCCTTCCATTTGCAAAAATTTTGATTGTGTTGAGCACTTGATTCGTGGTTGGCTACTTTGGGATTTAGTTTCTGCCAGTTTTTAAATCCATTAGATGAGGAAAACTTTGATTCACTCGGTGTGTTCGTGGGACCAAACAAACGACAACAAAAGCAAAATAATGATGCTTTAAAAGGAGAATAAGTCATCCAAGAACGTAACACTTTTTCTACATTAGTTAATGTACGATAAAACCATTCTCGCGTTAGACGCCTCGTAACTCCATTCGGTGTAGTATGATTCGTGTCTGATTTTAACATTGTTGACACTTTCGTGAAATTAGTGTTCATGTGCTGTACAACCTCCGGACCTCGCTGCACAAGTAGCAATCTCATGTTTTCCTTTATATGTTCAGGCCATTTTCCAACATCATCTAAATCCCTGTACTGCGTAGAAGTCGATGTCAGTGCTTCATCAGTCTCACTCTCAGAGCTATCAGTAACTATATTTGAACTTACCGATATAAGTTCAAATTTAGTAGACGTTGTTGGAATATGATTGGATGCTGCAACCTTCGCATTTACAACAGGAGCCTGTGAACCTGACAAACTCGAAGAACAAAATACAGGTACCGGAACATCAGTGTAACGTTCTAACACTACTTCAGCTTTTTACTTTTCAACAGCATCAGCAATATTATCGGAAGAATTGACGTCCGAAGTGAAGGAGTCTCGCTTTTTGGAAATGGAAACTTTCATGTATTTTAGGATAGCTCCTTCATTTTTTTATTATTTTTTTCATTGGTTTTTCTTTTATTTCGATACGAAGCCCCACTTTCTCTTACTCTTTTCATTTTTAGATGCTATAACAAGAAAAATTAAATTATGATTATGATCCGATCTTTGTTAATTATATTATTCATTATTAATGTAAATATTTAGGTTTTCTTGATCTTAAGAAAAATTTACAAAAAAGTGTATTATAATTCTTTATACATAAATATCTCGAGTGAACACGTACAGCATATATTCATTGCTCTATCATTTATTTGTAATAATAAAGTAAGAGAACAATTTTCACAAAAAGGCTAAAACTACTGTTGTTAATCTAAACACACTGTAGTTATTATATAGCAGGGCTATCCAACTGGCGGCCCGCCAAATTATTTTTACGTCCCCCGAGTACCTTTTACTATGAATATATTTATGTTACTAAATTATTATTATTAATATTAAATTTATTTTACTATCTGAAAATTTAAATCTAATTTGAATTTAAAGTAGGTACTATTTAGTTTGCGTAACTTCACTTAACCTGGCTGAATACAGCAGCAATCCGTTTAACGTCTGATGATGGTTGGCTTAACGTTGGCGCCACATATTATATTTGTGGTTGGTTGTTGTTTATCTATGGTTGGTGCACGTGATGCGCACACTACCCTGTGCTATTTGGTTGATTCATGCAATCGTGCGAGTGCAGTCTTGTCTGGAATTTGTTGAAGGCTGACTGTGTTATAATATTATTAGCTTAATTTCATATTTATTTATTTATTATAATAATTATTGAATATGAATGCTATTAATAAAAGAAAAATAGTCCTCGAAAATCGAGAACGCTGGGAGATGGATTATTTATTTATTCTGAACAAGAATGGGTAAACTACAGTGTTTCAAATGTTTACAAATCATAGCTGTGTGTAAAGAAAATAACTTGAAGCGCCATTAGCTTTCCATACATGAAAAAAAGTATCATTCGTACATGCGAGACATGAAAATACCACTAGCGAAAAAAATGAAAAAACAGCTGGATCATCAAACAATTTATTTTAATCAAAAACCAAAATTTCAAGAAGCATCTGTAGCTGCATCGTTCAAAGTTTGTTTAGAAACAGTAAAGGCAAGGAAGCAATTTTTGGATGGAGAATTAATTAAAAAATGTGCCATAAAATGGCTCAAGCATTTAATGACAACGAAATGGAAAGAAAATTTCAAACAATACCCCTTTCCCACCAGACTGTAAGCCAACGTGTAAACGAGATTAGCTTGCATGTCACTAATAAATTAAAATAATGTAAAGCATTTTTGATAAAAAAAAAGTATTCATACTGCAATAATACTATAAGTATGTAATCATACAAAAAACAAAAGTTAAAACTTGTGTTGTAACATACATAAGGGAAGAAAAATAAGCAAAGCCGAAACTAACTGCCATAGCTTACAAAACAGCTGATGATTAACTTTCATTAACTTTCGTAAATATATCCAAAAAATTCAATAAGGAAATTATTTATGACAAAAGTTTTGTAACATGAATAGAAGTTTCTTAAATCTTTTTTTTTTATTTTATTATGGTTTTAATACAAGCACAACATATATTAAATATATACAATGAATTCATAAATTTGTTTAATGTGAATTAATAACTTAAAAATTTACTCTAAAATGTTTGAAAGTTAAAGAAATATATTGTTGAAGCATAATTTTCGCTTAATTTGGATACGAATATGATTAGACACAATTAAATTTAAGTAAAAATAAATTTCGGTTATTTTAAGATTTAAAACAACTCTTAGCAATTTTCAGATTTTTTTACACTTGAAGGAAGACATCAGTTAACTCATTTTTTTAACCAATATTTTACAAAAAATAGATGCTTGAACTTTTTAAACTTAAAAATTGTGTTCAGGCAATATTTATTATTTAAAAAGGATTATTTAAATTTATGTTTTAAAATACTTTCTTCTACTTTTTAAAATCGGAAATTCTTTGATCAAAGTTTCAGTCGTTTCAGTTTTACAATCATTCTCAATAATCAATCCAATTATATCACAATACACAAAATAATATGCAGAAAAAGTATTATTTCTGAAATAAAATTTTGTTGATTTTTCAGTGCTTATATTTATTCAAACATAAGAGTTAAATAAATACAAGCGTAACAATTGTTTAGTTCGAATTAGTAAGATCCCTTAGAATTTTTTCAAAACCTAGTTAATAAACTAAAAATTAAAAATGGAAGATTACATACGCAAGTGTCCATTCAGTGCCAAAAACACGTTCAAATGTTACTCTTTAGTACTACAGTTATTTAATTATTATAACCATTGTATTCATTAATCAATAAATCTCAAAAAGCGAGATTCAGAAAATACTCGCAATATGATTAATTTAGAAAGGTAAAAACATTAGATATTTTAAAAATTAAATTATTTCATACTACAATATAAGTATTAAAAGACTTATATGAAAAAGAATGGCAATTAATTCCAATATATTTTCTCTACATATTATACTATATTGTATATTTCATTGTTAAATGATTTAAAAGATTTAAGAAGACTTACCTGAAATTTTAGAATGAGTTCTCTGATTTTGCTAGAAATAAATACGGCTAGTAGAACGCAGATGTAAATGCAAAGCTTTGCCAGGCTTTCAACAGAAAACAGAATCACTTTTTTCTTGCACCACGTTTAATTTTTGCACTACGTTACTTCCCAAGTCTTCTCTTTCGGGAAACATCTGGACGATAACAGTTTACAGCGACATCAAACTATCTTTACAAGATTTACAGTATCTAATTTATTGCTGTCTTCCGCTAGCATGTATTTCTTCTCAGAATTAACTCTCTCTGTTTATTCAGATCCTCTACGTCCTTTGTGTAGGGGTGTCGTCCGCATTCGTTATTCATTAAGCAAAGGATCGCTGTTTGGCCATCTCTGACACCCCTCCCCCTTCGTTCACATTCCCAGGAGAAAAGAAAATATACCTAACAAAGAAATTTGCTTTTCTTTCATCTTACCTACATAATAGGTTGATACTCAAAAACGAAATCCCGCTCTTACCTCCCCAAATGCACACACTGCGTGTATTCAAAAAGCATCCTGTAACATCTGTTGTTTAAAATAAAAACTGTCGTAAAAGTAAAAATTTTTCTGTGTTTGATAGGTACTTTTTAAAGACAACTTTCAAACACTAACACTATAAGAATTTAACTAAGCTCTTGTCGGAAAGAACAATTATTGTTTATTTATTTTAATGATTTAGTTCAATTTAAAAAAGAAGAAAAAAATTGTTCCTCCCTAGCGTATATGCTTGCTTTGGAAGAAATTTTCTTACCACTTAATGACGTGTCTTTCGCCATCAAGACGTTATGCTTCAGTACAGCCATATATTTTATTTTGGTTTTAAGTCTACCCGTAGTGCATCCAAAAAGTGGGAAGCAATAAATACTGACACTCTACGAATTTTCGCAACCTGGAATAAGAGATCGATCCTCGAGGATCGACTCTCTTACTCGAGGATCGATTACAGATCGAGATCTCATCGACATTTTAAATATGCTATATCCTAGATGCAACGGATTTTTGAAGGATAGTCATTCAGTGGAGAGTGAATTTAAAGATACGCGTGGAAAAAGGGATAGAATCTAGAAAGCACGAATGCTATAGTAAACACAAATGAAAATGTTAAGTACGGATACTTACATGGGATGATTCTTACTGACATGATTCCTTTAACAGTTAAAGCATGGTAGTTGCTGCACTGCGTATTGTTGCGAATGTTTTCGGCTTCAGTGTTTCGCAGAGTTGAATTTCCTCTAATCTCCTTAGTATTTATTCAAAGATAGGGAATTTGCCTCCCCTAGTAAAGTGCCGCCCGGGGCAGATGCCCCCTTTGCCCCCCTCGCTACGCCACTGGTTTCAACTTCGTCTCTGCCCATATTTCCGAATATTGCCCTAAGATTCTTATAAAGGGTAGCTCTACCCTACCCCACTTTCAGTTTCACTTTCCAATTTAGGCACGGTCCTGACTCCCAACGTCACGTGCCCACTGGGCTTTAATTCACAGAGTCGGACACATCGCGCTTCGCGCGATATTCCGGCGATACTGGTTCGGTTCCCACTTTTAGTCATCGTCATCTTCGAGGGGTGGTCTTCATGCGTGAAGGTTGTCTGTTCTTCCACACTTCTACCGGCTTTAGTAACGTGATCTCTCATACTTACCTCCCTTGCCTCGTGCATTCTTCGCCGACATTATGCCTAACGAGCATCGTTCGATCCTCATTGACCAAGCTTATGCTATTCTCCTTAACTTTGGACACGAATTAGATGATCCAGAAAATAAAGAAATGTGTCAAGCTCTACATAATGTAGATGTTTTGCAAGAGCAACTACGAAAAGGTAAGCGTGTGAAATCAGCGCTGCGTAAAGCAGAGAAGATTTTCTACTCCATTATGGACAAGGAATGCTACACAACCAAGCATTCCTATCATAAAGATGAAATGAAAGGTGCATCCAAGAGTTACCCGATTATAGTTGAAATCTACAGAAGACAAGCCGAAAGGCAAAGAAAGCAAGTTCTAAACTCTGATAAATCTGATGATGAAGGGTGGAAAACGCTTGCAAAAGCTTCAAAGATTTTCTCGGCTCAAATTCCAGACTCGAGGAATTCCCCAAAGACGAAGAACTTAGACTGTTTATTATCACCAGGCTACTGCAAATGCAATATTGTAGGTTCATGAAATAGAGCCCGAAGGCGCATGACGTAATGAACTCTGGACGGGGAGACATCTCGGATGAGAAATCAGAGGAAAGGAGAAAAGAAAAGAGGGGCCTAAAAGGACCAAAGTAAATCGTTGACAAAATCTCAGAGCCTGATGAGTGATGAGAAAACCCTTGAGGGACAAAAAGAGCATTCATGATAAAGTACAGCAATAAATACAAAATACAGATGCAATCAATAAATATCATACAGTGATACAACAAAGTAAAAAACAATCAAATTCAATGGAAATTCTAATAAAATAAATGGTAAAACTGCATATTACGGGCCAGTTTGGCGCGTTTTCGAAAAATCGCCAAGTCGGTTATTTTCGCGCGTTTTAGAAAGTCACGTCATATTGCCATATTAGATGGTTGCGAATTTGAATGAATTCTGTAAACATGCAAAAATATCTAAACAACCTGTAAACATGCAAAAATATCTGAAACAGAAGTTCAAGAAAAACAACGATAAAGCATTTGAAAGTTAATAACTATGTATTTTATGGGATCAACAATATTAAAACTTTTCATAATATCATAAACCATTTTTAAGACAGTAGCAAAATGGATTAAAACGTTTTAGCACTAAATTTAAGAAATTGTAATAAGCAGTAAATGAGCAATAAATGATCGAAAAGCATTGATTCATATTTAAGCTAAGACTTTAAAAAAAAAGCGCAGAAGGAAGATAAATTCAAAATTTCGATCTACTGAAACATGAGCAATAGTATAGTAAAAAAACAAAACGTGTTTAAACAATTGTAACTACTTAATTTATATTTTCAGAATAAACTTTTATTTATAATAAACAATAGAAACTCGCATTTGTTTATATCTACACTAAAATGTAACAATACAATGGAGATGAAATTCAAAATGGCGCGCTCATTTCAGCCACTTGCTTAGTCACATTTAATGGAGACACACCTCCATTCACACAAATCTGTCGCATCTTTCCTTTCAACTAATTTCATACTATTTTTGAACTTAGGACATTCATACATATTCGCAATCAAACCATAATTCATGCACCATTCTACCACACATCTTTCGCCCTTATCTTTCAACCGAATCAAATAAGTAACATCCACACGTTCCACTCTTTCGACGCCAGCCATTTTTCTCACACAATCTACTAGAAGCACAGTGAAATGACGAAAATTCAAAAAGCCCGCTGAAATACTATAAACTGTAACCTTAAATCCTAACAATTATCATGACGCCAAGAAGTTACCAGATTTGGCGCGACTTCGCTTCATTTGGCGACTGGCCCGTAATCTGCAGTCTACCCAAATACTAAATACGTAATACTACAAAATACAACCATAGATGAAATCAGAAATAGTGAAAGCAAAGACAAACCAACGACCGAGGAGCAAGAAAACAGAGTACTGGTCGCCTCACAGATTGGTGTGAGCAGCAAGTGATCTGATGTGTCGATCTTCATAAAGTATTTCGTAGTTGAAAACTTTTGAATAATTAACATAATCACATTGTACAGCTTTTGAGAAAAATTTTTCATTAATCCTTTTTAAGTAGTCCGTGATTGTTTCAAGTTTCAAGACCTTGTACAAAAGTTCGTTTCGGATGAGATAATCAGCGTCGGTAATAATACGGAAAAATTTATTTTGCACTATTTGCAGCTGATGGAGTTGATTTTTGGTGACAGTATTCCATGCTGGAGCAGCATAGCAAAAAATTGGAAGGATGCACGTGAGATAAATATGTTTTTTAGTGCGTAAGCTAAGATTAGAAACATTTCCAATGACTGAGAGGAATCTGCACATAATACCAATAGCTTTGCTCTTGAAGCTTTTAATATCATTAGACCAGGTGAGTTTGTCATTGAAGATTATACTTAAATATTTTGCAGTTGTGACTCGTGGAACTAGTTCTTGGAAAAGTAAGAGCTCTTTAAAGTTTACATGTTTCTCGTTCTTGCGGAGGATAAGAAGTTGTGATTTACTTGGTTTGATCTTGACTCTCCAGTTCGTACACCAGTCTTTAACAGAATACAGATAATTTTGCATTTTATTAATTGCGTGATTTGCCCTCATAGATTTAATGGCAATCGCCGGGTCATCGGCATAGCCGGCAAGCAATGAATAATTATTCAAGCCTGGATGTAGAAAGTCGGAGACATAAAACAGATAGAGAACAGGTCCAAGGATATTACCTTGAGGGACACTTGATCTGACTGCTCTTGGAGCCGAAGCTTCATTGCCTTGCACAACGAAGAACGTACGATGCTGTAGAAAGGAGGAGATCAGAAGAATCAGTTCTCTTTGCAGACCCAGATTGATGAGCTCCAAGATGCGGAAAACGCACAAGATTCACTCCCAGTGCCACCGTTTTTTACATAGCCGCGCGTAGTTATGCGATGTATTATGGGGGGAATAAGTGCAAGTTTTGTTGGCTAAAACCTATTTACTTACTTAAGAAAAAATGAAAATACAAAATTTAATGTTAAATACAAATTTTGCGTTGCTGCCAGTAAATTAATTTTACTGGTAGCAGCGCAAAGCAAATGATAGCATTTCGGAATGGCGTATATAATACGCCCGGGGCAGTTAACGCATCGGCTGAGCAAGGCGTTTGCCTGGGACAGTTAAGGGTTAAGTCACGATCTTCATTCAAGATCTCATAACTCAGCGTATTGAGATTAATGAGGTGAGGACATGTGATGGCCTTATTGTAAAAATGTTTATTCAATTTATACAAATGCACTTCCAACGTTTCAATCTTTAGGTCTCTATGTAAAATGTTATTACTGACATAATGATGCGCATTTGTAATCACACGCAGGACCATATTTCGAATTAGTTGCAGCCTATGCACCTCCTTCTTTTTCGCAGCATACCACGCAGGCGAGGCATATGTAACGATGGGGCATATATTCATGATATATACCAGCGTTTCCCAAAGTGTAGGTTGAGACCCGGCACCTGGTCGCAGAAAAATTCAGCTAGGTCGTGGCAAAAATTGTAAAAGCACAAAAAATCTATAATATTTTGCTATAAATTTAATATTTTTCGAAACTTTTTCAAGTACTGCAGATGGCAACACTTTACCACCGTTTCCTACCGGACCGTTTAAATTCGGATGCTCTGATTGGCTAACTTCGATTCGTCAATCAGTGCCTTCTTCGGTACATAAGCCATAAACTCAGGTGTATCCAAACAAGGTTATGTTTGAATTTTTCTTACCTTTTTTATTTGACAATAGTTATTATTACCTATTATTAATAGCAACTTCATATTGGTAAGTAGTAAAAAATACATTTCCTTATAAATCATTAATAAACAAATTCTTTTTATTAAAGCTTTCAACCATTTTTAAAATGGATAAATGGTTAATGAAGAAAACCACAGATTTAATGATGATAATCAACCAAGCACGAGCAAAGCTGAACATCATGATCGTGAAGGAACTGTGCCTGAAGCATCTAAAGCAGATATGCAACGCCAAAATAACAAGCGTAAAACTACTTGGATTCGCAACTATTGTGACGAATATTTACGCATTGCCGGCGGCAGTCAAAATAATTTGCCGCTATGTGTCATTTCCAATGAGCATCTTACAAAGGAAAGTATGAAACCATTAAAGTTGAAACTGCATTTAAACACACTCCATTCTGAGTACTCTGATAAGCCAATTAACTTTTTTACTGATAAGAAAAATGAATTGATTGCTATTCAGAAAAAATGAAAAATACACTCTTACCTCACCCGTCAAATAAAAACCTCACTTTGACATGTTTTGAAATTTCCAAATTAATAGCTGAAACTGGGTATCCTCATAGTGCTTGAGAAAAATTAGTACTTAACGCTTTGAAAATTGTCGCAAATAATTTATGCGGAATAAAGGGAAAATGTTTATTTTCGGCGATACCGTTATCAAATAATACAGTTAAACGGAGAATTGATGATTGTGCGAAACATTTAAAAGAAGAACTAGTTGCTCAAGTAAAAAAGAGCAAATTTTTTCCTTGCAAATAGATGAAAGCACAAATATCGAGGATAATGCAAATCAAATGTGTTTTATCAGATATATTGACGAAGATCCCATACGAGAAAATTTTTTGTTTTTTAAAAGGCTACCGACAAGAACGACCTCAGATGAAATTTTTAAGGCTACCAATGATTTTGTCACTAGTCAAGGTATTGATTGGATGAGGTGTGTTGGGCTAAGTAGCAATGGAGCACGCGCAATGGCAGGCTGTCAAAAAGGTTTGCTTAAACAAATTCAAGAATTAGCAATTAATTGTGTATGGGTGCACTGTAGTATCCATAAACAAGCTTTGGCGATAAAACAAATGTCTTTAAATTTAAACATGACATTGGGAGAGTTTGTAAACTACATAAAGTCTCGGCCATTAAATAGCAGAATTTTTATCGAATTATGCAAGGAAATGGGAAGTGATCATAAACACCTTCTTTTGTATTGTAATTCAAAAGGAAACGTTTTAAAACGTCTGTTTGAGCTAAAAGCCGAGCCTTGGTATTTCTGAATGAACACCTACCAACTAAAAAAGATGCTACTTTTCCATTTACATTTTCCATTTAACACGATTTCGAGTGGTTAATAAAAGTAGCTTATTTGTGCGACATATTTGCTACTTTCAATGAATTGAATTAAATTTGCAAGGCTTTGGTTTAAATATTTTGAAAGTATCGGAAAAAGTCGCTGCAATAATTAAAAAAATTACTCTGTGGAAACAACGACTTTCAAAAGAAAATTTTAAATTTTTTGAAACATAACATAAATTTATTGAAACCTATTGAAACTACGATGAAGAAGATTTACGTACTGAAACACTATCAGTTTCAATTCAAGAACATCTTTCGGAGCTAATAAATAATTTTAAAGACTACTTTCCGGATATTCCTTCAAATAATATGTGGATTAAAGATCCTTTTTCTGTCGATACTGAAAAGGAAGAAAGGCTTAGTGAACAAGAATTTGATAATTTAATTGAAATATCATGCGACACCAATCTTAAAAAAGTGTTTGAAACTGTAGCACTAAATTAATTTTTGTTTGCGCTGTCAAAAGGAATAGCCAATTTTTAATGCCTTTTGTCACCACTTATACGTGTGAAACTGCGTTCTCAGCCTTGGTGTACTTAAAAAATAAGTATCGAAGCAGATTGGATGTCGAACCTAATTTGAGAATAAAATTGACTGCATTAAGTCCTAATTTGAAATTACTATGTGATGAAAAACAGCATCATCCTTCTGCAGGTAAAATTAAAAGGCCCATTCAACTGATATACCACCTTGAACTCAAGCAATAAAAATATCATGCTTACAGGTACTTTAGATTTACATGATTTAAATTCAGTCTTGTTGTTGTAAGAAATCTATTAATGTAAATTTGAATTATTCATTTCTTAACTCATTATATTTACTTTAAGTTTTAAATGAAGATAATGGATTGTCTTTAATTACTTATGTTTTTGTTATATAAATATTTTGCAGTTTTTGTGTGTGAAATAAACAAACAGATAACTTGAATTTCGAGTTTTATTAAAAAATAAAATTTGTTTTGTAAATAAATGTTTTTTTATAAGGTAGGTCGCGAAAAAATTTAAAATCTCGTACCGGGCCGCGGTCTGTTACGACTTTAGGCCGTTTTCCCTAACGAGGGATTTTATCTTTCTTCTTCCCTCTCCGATGGGGTAAAATACAGACCAGTTAGTAATGTTTCTGATGCCGTGATGGTGGTTGTGTTCCATCACGATGACATATATTATAAGTTTTGTTTGTTGATTTGTTTATTATTATTTTAGTTAATAAAATAGAAAAGGAATAATTGTCTGATCAATGGAATAACTATGGAACATAGACATAAGTTTACACATTTTTGGTGACGCCCCGGACGCGATGTATACAGTTCTGAGCTGGCGAGTAATGGAATATTGGGATTCTGATGCGACTACTTTGATTGAGGTAAGTCCCTCATTTAATTTAGCCTAGATAAACTATTGATTTTAAACTAAGAATAAGATACTGAATTAAGGGAAATATGGATTTAGAAAGAATAAAAACGAAAAGAACAACGGTCAGAACATTGTTCTCAAAACTCGTGACTAAAATCGAAACTGTAATTGACCGTCAGTTAAGCGTAGAGTTTACTATAGAAAATAAAATTGATGAGTTACATGGTATGAAAAATCAACTCCTTGATAAAAGACAAGAATTGAACAAATTAGATGAGGATATTGAAGGGGTTATTGACATTAAAGAATTAGATAAGGAACTGACCGCTAATGAAAAGTATAAAGAAACGGGCATTACTTTGAAAACGAAAATAGATAGATGCATTATTTCTCTAGAAAAACAGTTAAATCTGGTAAAACAAAATGACCTGCTCCATAATGTCGAGTCGAATCGTACAAGTGAAAATCGCGTTAAAAACGAAAACTCCTTGGTAAAACTTCCTAGGATAAATATTTCCACATTTAGTGGAGATTGTAACGATTGGTTAGATTTTTGGAATTCTTATGAAGTTGCGATACACTCCAACGATTCTCTTAGCAATATTGAAAAGTTTGCATATTTAAAAACTTATTTAAATGGAACTGCTTTAGCTGCTGTGTCAGGGTTTGCTATAACTGAGAAGAACTATGACTCTTGTATTTCATTGCTAAAAGAGCGTTTCGGGAGAACAGATTTAATTATTTCTTGCCATATGAATAAATTGTT
>KK122049.1:80210-92689 GCA_000611955.2 Stegodyphus mimosarum | reverse complement strand
CATAATAAAATTTCACATAAAAAATTATGAAGATACACATAAAAGTGCTTGTGGTGTGTTACGAGATCTTTACGTGGACGATCTAATCAACGGCGCGGAAACTATTGAAGATGCGGCCTCTATTTCTTGCGACGCTAAAATCATGTTGAGAGACGCGAGCATGAACTTACGTCAGTGGGTTACTAATTCCCCAGAATTGCGCGAAATTTGGAACTCTCGAAACCTTGAATGTCGCAAAATACCTAATGAAGAAGACGTACCATTAAAGGTGCTTGGACTGGTTTGGGATAATGATCAAGACATCTTAAAAGTTGCGTTGAATAATCTTGAACAAAGCAAAGGAACTGTTCCGACCAAAAGAACAATCTTAAGTACGTGTGGTATGATCTTCGATCCACTGGGTCTGTTAGCTCCCTTCATAATAAAAATGAAACTTTTGATGCAGGAGTTATGGGCAAAGGAAATTTCTTGGGATGAACCTCTTTCACAAGAGTACAATGAAAGATTTGAAGAATGGGTATCTGAAGCCCATTACATTCAAGGTGTTATAATACCTAGACAGTACTGTCATGGAATGATTTCCGAAATGGAGTTACATCTATTTTCGGATGCGAGCCCGAAAGTGTACGGAGCTGTGGCTTATTTTAGAATAAAACGTGGAGATGATGTTAAAACTAGTTTTGTAATAGCCAAATCGCGTTTAGCTCCTCTAAAAGAAATTAGTTTACGCAGACTAGAGCTGCTTGGAACATTGATAGCAGCTAGACTATGTTCGTATCTATTTAAGACTTTCCCGATGATAAAAGAAAATAATATTTTTTTGTGGACGGATTCTAATATTTGTTTACATTGGATCAAAGGATTCGCTAAGGACTGGAAACCTTTTATAAAGAATAGGGTTTGCGAAATCAAGGAAAAAACCAATCCTATGAACTGGCATCACTGTAGCGGGAAAACAAACCCAGCGGACAAACTGACCAGGGGGATGAACATCAGCACATTAATAAATGATAAAGCTTGGATTTCGGGGCCATCTTGGTTAATGGAAAATGAGATTACAGTGAGTAACGATAAGGGAGAATTCGACATAGAAGAAGTTCAAATAGAAAAGATGAAAACCTCTGTCCTCTTGCAGACATGCGAAAAACCGATTGAACCTATTTTTGATTTAACAAAATTTAACAATTTAAGAAAAGTAGTGAGAATTACGGCATATGTTCTTAGATTCGTGAACTACTGCAAATCTAGTAAGTTTAATTCAGAAAAGAGAGCAGGTATTCTAAGCACCGAAGAGCTAATAAATGCTGAAAAATATTGGGTGCATATAACACAGCAATTAGAATTCGAAAAGGAATATAGTCAATTGAAAAGAAAGGTAACCATCAGTCCTGAATCAAAAATTTTCAACTTAAACCCAAGTCTAGATGCTGATGGACTTATTTGCCTTGGAGGCAGATTGCAGAATTCCAGATTCCAGTTCTACGAAAAACACCCAATGATTTTACCGTTTAAATCTAAATTCACAGATCTTGTGATTATGAATGAACACGAAAATTTGTTCCATTCTGGAGTCTCTGATACTCTTACCCAGCTGAGGGAAAGGTATTGGATTCTTCGTGGCAGACAAGCCGTAAAGACTTGCCTCAACAAGTGCTACGTATGTAGACGGTACAAAGCCAAAAGGGGCATTCAAATAACTGCTCCGCTTCCGATTGACAGAATTGATGAAGGGAACCCATTTGAAATCGTAGGTGTGGACTTTGCCGGGCCTCTGTATACCAAGGATAAAGACAAAGTGTATATCGCCTTGTTTACTTGCGCGGTTACGCGCGCACTCCATCTAGAGGCAGTATCCAGCTTGAGTACGGATGACTTTCTGTTAGCATTCAGACGTTTTATATCAAGAAGAGGTATATGCCGAATCGTTCAATCCGATAATGCAAAAACATTTAAAAGAGCTGAACTTGAACTAAAAACTCTGTACAGTAACCTTCAAAAGGAACCAGTACTAGAATTTTTTGGAAAAAAAGGTATTAAGTGGAAGTTTATTGCTGAACGAGCAGCTTGGTGGGGGGGTTACTGGGAGAGGATGGTAAAAATGACAAAGGCCATTTTAAGGAAAATTTTGGGGAGGGCTCTATTGAAATTTGAGGAATTACTAACCATTTTGGCAGAAACAGAGTCAATCTTAAATTCGAGGCCTATAACATACGTTTATAATGAACCAGATGAACCCTTTCCTCTCTCTCCTTCTAATTTTTTGACTGGTAGAAGGTCTACCGCCTTACCCCATTGGGCTGGCTCTAGTAAGCTAAATGATACTGATAGAAACAATCTAGTTAGACGATTTTTATACCGTGAAAAACTCTTGAATGCATTCTGGAAACGATGGAAAGGAGAATATCTTCTTCAACTTAAAAGTTGTAATTTCATTAATCCTACTATTCCTAATGTTGAATTTAATCTAGACGATGTAGTTCTTATAGGTGAAGACAAGGTACCGCGGCAAATGTGGAAACTAGGAAGAATCATAGAAGTACATAAGGGCCGTGACCAGAAGGTAAGAAGTGTAACGCTGCAGACATCTGCAGGTAAAATTAAAAGGCCCATTCAACTGATATACCACCTTGAACTCAAGCAATAAAAATATCATGCTTACAGGTACTTTAGATTTACATGATTTAAATTCAGTCTTGTTGTTGTAAGAAATCTATTAATGTAAATTTGAATTATTCATTTCTTAACTCATTATTGTATTGTTGTATTAGTATTATATATTGTTAAATTGTATTTTTTGGTGAATGTTTTGGATGAATATCTTCATCGGGGCGGGAGGATGTTACGACTTTAGGCCGTTTTCCCTAACGAGGGATTTTATCTTTCTTCTTCCCTCTCCGATGGGGTAAAATACAGACCAGTTAGTAATGTTTCTGATGCCGTGATGGTGGTTGTGTTCCATCACGATGACATATATTATAAGTTTTGTTTGTTGATTTGTTTATTATTATTTTAGTTAATAAAATAGAAAAGGAATAATTGTCTGATCAATGGAATAACTATGGAACATGGACATAAGTTTACACACGGTCAGAAAAGTTTGGGAAACGCTGATATATACCAATCTCTTCCTTCGTAAGTCTGAGTATTTGTTTAACAGAGGCTTTAGATTGTTTATAACTCCAAACGCTTTTTTCCTCACATTCGTAATATGGTCTTTCCAAGTGAGCTTACTATTTAAAATTGCACCTAAGTATTTTGCTTTGACTAGCTGTGGAACTTATGCATTGAATAAATATAATTTTCGTTTAACCTGCATGTGAGTGTGCTTTCTTCTGACAATTAGGAGTTGCGATTTTGAAGCATTGATGTGAAATTCTCCATAAAGTACACCATTTTTCAATAGCAGGCATGATGTCTTGTAATTTCTTAACTGCATGATTTACGTTAGCAGACTTCACAGCAAGAGCTGTGTCGTCTGCGTAACAGCCAAGGAAATTATTTCTATCTAGGTGGGCACGTGGGAAATCTGCTACATACAAAAGATATAAATTTGGCCCTAAAATGGACTCCTGGGGGACTCCGGCGTTGATAACTCGTGTATTAAAAAACTAGAAGGCGAGCATTTCGTGAATAACTGGCCGGGATAACGAAAGATTATATCTTTTGATTCAAAAATCTACCACTATTAACAACTATGCAATAAATAAAAAAAATCTACCGATTTTTATAAAACCTCTAAAATTTGGTAAATTTACGAATTCCCAAAAATCTTCATTTGAAATATTATTTTCCGATCTACTTATAACGGTGCAAAGATTGAAATTCTGCAATGATTTGTTCGACAGTTAAACCAGGATATATGAGAGAAATTCAACGCTAAATACAAAAATCTATTTCGTATTATAGAGTCTCACTCTTTTTCAGAGCATAAATTGTAGACCCTACGTAGAAGACGAAGTAGCGGATTCTCGCTATATCTGTAAAGAACAAATACTGCAGAAAATACTGCAGATACAGAAGAAGGTTTTAAATAACTTTTTTATTTAAACTAAATTGAACAAGATGCACGTCCTCGGTTCTCACAATTCACCACCACTTGTGGCTAACCTAAATTGAACAGAAAATAAAAATGTAGAAATCACAATAAATTAGAATGTCTAAATGACTGCCTCCTTGGTTATCTAAACCATTAAATCGGCTACATACAGCAAAGGGACTGTAATATCAGTATAATATGAAGGGAGCCTAACATCGACTAGAGAGCTAATTTCAAACACACAGCGTAAACTCGGAACTAAATAGGCTAATTTTCAAGAACTCTTGAAACGCAGGTTAAATACTGCTTCTGAAACACACTTAAATTTTGTATACTACGTCATTAAAATTTAGATTCCGGCAGGAAACTGAAATCAGGAGGGAAAGGAAAGCCGAACTAAGAATAATTAGTTAGAACAAAATAAGGTCTTTGCAGTATTTTGTGACATTTCTGTAGAATAATATTGCATTGTCATTGCAAATATATAATAGCATTGGGCGATATTGGATTTGAGAGTTACTGCCATGAAAGACAGGATTAAAATATTGCAAGATTAAGAGAGAAAATTTTCTTGCGCATAAGTTTACTGCACATTCACATGTTGCTATGCTTAAGAATAGTAATAATTGTAATAAAATTTATAGAGTTATTAGTTCTAAAAGAAGTTCTGATAGTGCTAATAGTGTTGAAATTTCCAATGCTTCATGCTGTAGCAAAAATTCTGATGTTTGCAATAGGGGGGAAAATCAAAATTGCTAATTCTAGTAGAAATTCGGATGCAGCTGTACATGCCCAAAACTCTAGTGATGTTGACTTTTACAAAATGTATGCAAATGATGTGAAGAAAGGCTTTCTTAAAAATTCGGCTAATACTAAACGCGGTTCGCGAAATACGTAAGGATAATGTAACATTATGATATCAGCTAAAATCAGGGGTAAAATTTTTGCAATTCACACTGATGTTCGCAAAGAAATTACACAGTACTTAGAAATGAAAGGTGCTCAACATTATGTCGTGGATGCCAAAACTAAACCGGTAAATGAAAGGTGCTCAACATTATGTCGTGAATGCCAAAACTAAACCGGTTAAAGAGGATTACCCTTGACTTCTAGTAGTGAAAACATCGGAGTACCTGGTCTATAATGACCTACCTCCATCGAAAAGTAATTTGCTTGTTTACATATCAACGAACCACTATAGATGTTACGAAATAAGAAATCACGGTCCTAAAACTATGGCACTCCTCTAGCACTCCTGTTGATGATAACAAAATCGAGTTAATTCAGGAAGGTTTTAACGTAAATATAGTTTCTAATATGAATAAATTCAGAATCCGTGTTCACATGCAAGTGTTCCAGATTCAGTTGTTTAACGAACCTGGGACTGAAAGCATCTGCATCTGCAATGACAAAAACCTGTTATATTTTTATGCCTCTGCAGAAAGTTACCATCTGAAAGGTGATGTCCCCCAATATCATAAATGTGAGCACTTCTTCCAATCCTCAGCACTTCTCTTGCCGATGTGTGTCAAGTGCGCTGGCGGTCATAAATCTTTACAATGTGGGAGTAAGTGAATAAAAAGTCTTAAATGTTGTATCTGTAATGTGGCCCGAAACCAATGAATCTGAAAAATAGAGCTTCTCAAGAATCAGGAAAAAGCTGTACAAAGTTCTGAAAAACCAATTGCAAAAACTGGCAGCTGAATTCCTGATGATAAAAGTATTGGAAAAACCTAAAACGAATTTTGTAAAATCCACAATAGTTAAACAGATCTGGAAAACGTGTTTATGCATAAGAGAAAAATTCGGAAAATATCTCAGGGACTTTCTCCGGTTTCTTGAAAATAGTCAAAGAGGTGTAAGCATCGTGTTTGCTAACTTTTCAAATTCGGATATCATTCGAATAATAGCTTGGGTAATGTCAGAGGTAAGGAACCCTCCGACACCCATGATAAAGGTTTGAATTGTTCTCTTTCTTCAAGAAAATTTTAGCACGTTCATTCATGCACACAAGTTATTTTTTGTTTTCGAGTTCGTATCTTATTATGTATGAAATATATTTTGAAATTTTAGTGTAATTTTCGACTTAACAGTTTTGTGTATTTTGGCATACTTATCTTTGCTCTTAGGTTGTATTTCATAACGCAGATTGTTAATGTACTCTTGAAGTTTCATACTAACTTATACCAATTAAATTTCCTCTAATTTTATGTCTGTTACACCATGTCGACAGCCTTTTTTTTATGTTACGGAGGATTCAAAATGTGCTGTTATGTGATTATAACATCTTCGTAAATTTATGCATCTTGAAATGCTTTAACATCACTTAAATTTTTACATCTTAATATATTTTAGCGTCCTCTATTGCTGACACCCTCGGACACATTACATTTCAATGGTAGATGGATATCCAAATCCATGTACCCCGGTGATGCACCACTACCTGACAAACAGGCATGTGTGCGTTAAAACTTTCAAGAAAACCCAGTCGGCAGACTACTGTGAAAAATAAGTGTCAAAGTTTGATCCAAACACAAACAAAAGGAAACTGAGTGAAATAAAATTATGTAAGATGTATGTATAATATGATGTTGAAAAGTGGTTCGTTTTTTACCGTTCTTTGTGTAAAATGATATGCAAACTGGTAAATATTTTGACCCAGTCTGGAATCTTGGAGGAGAAGTTGGCTGCATGAAAGCTTTCCTGATTCTCCGCATATGGTTCGCTTTGTGGTACGTTAAGCTATCTGCCTAAAGGAAGGGATGCATTTGTAAAGATTTTCAAAGGGAAATGTCTCGTATCCACATGACACATGAGCAAAATTTAGAAAACGCACATACAACCAGCTCGTTCGCTGGGATTGAACAGTGGTTGAACTACAAAATAAATTTTGGCGATACCGTACACTTATCTGCTGAACAAAGCGCTCCCAAAGTAATTTTTTAATTTTCGTTACTAATTCCGTAACATTTTAGTAGAATTAAAGGAGAGGTAAGGATCAATAACAGCCCTCATTTTGTATTTCAAAGGCTCCACCAGTGGCCGAGTAGTTAAGACCGTTGAATAATGGTAGATTGACTTGCTTGGGTTCAAATCCAGACGAAGCGGTTGGCAGTATAATTCGTTTTCGGTGATTTCCCCATGTGTAACATGAATACGAACCTTTTTCCTTACAAAGTCCTCCATAAAAGCATCCTTCTATTAGGCAGTTAACCTTTATGGCTGTGGCATTTTCAAATAACCTAACCTAGCTTAACCTGTATGCAATGAATACGGATTGGTGAGAGGCTTGGGGGGGGAATCCCCTCGTGCTGAAAAACGAATAGTGACGACGAGTGGAGGATCAGACACCCCCGTGCTTGAATCCGAATGTAAGCTCACCGAGAGGCGACTTCCAAAGGAGAGGTCGCGCAGATTTTTCATTATGTAACTTTTAGATGTGTGTCTTTTCTTTATAACAACAAAAGGGCACTGAAGATGTAATATAACTCTTACTCAATAAATCTCTAACACATTATAAAGTTAGAATCTCGAAACACTGTAGCTTGTATTTCACAACTTTAGAACTTTTTCTACACTCACGCCACAATGGCAGGAACATAGTCACTGGGTTTTTTCCTTTTTAGCCCAGCACTGCCCGCTGAAAGCATTTTCTACTTTTCGCAGTTCATGAACCAAGGAGGTAAGACAGAACGTCCTCCCGCCTGCTGAAGTTGCAAATTTCAATAGAAGGCTATTACAAAACGTGAATAATAGTAAAATATAATAATAAAACATATATTACAATAATACTGCATAACAACCTAAGTGAAAATGATTATAATACAATTATATGAAAAAAAATGATTATAATACAATGAATACAACACAATTACAATACTACCATATAGACTAACTATTGATTTGGTAAAATACATATATGACGATTACTTCCTATAAGAAATTTTTCATCCAGCAATTTAAATTGACGACAATTAACATTTCCGTCATTCCCTGGAAATATCTCGGCAATTCTAGCAATCAGCCATTTCTTCGTTGGAGGAAAATTCTCATCTTTCATAAGTACAACAGTTCCAATATTAACATTATTTTTATCAAACTACCAGTTTGATATTTGACGTAAATTATTAAGACAATCTTGTGGCCAAATCTGTCAATTTTTGTAACATAATTAGTTGCGTTTTGCCACTGTGAAAATCTGTTTCCGGGGATACCTGTTAAATTAGGCTCAGGTGCTGAGGTGATTTCTCTGCCGATCAAAAAGTGTCCGGGGGACGAAACTCTATAAGCATTAGGATAGACATAGGAGATATAGGAGAAGAGAAGCGTAAATTAAAAAAACTCTTCGACTTATATGACAGTTGTTAAAAACGCCTCCATACGTAAATATGTACTTCTCAAGACACGTCTCAAATGGCATTTGAATGATTTTACGCCAGCCTCTCAAAGACAGCAAAAATTGGGCGAGTTGGGAGGGATGAACTTCCAGTCAACACCTTTAGAAGACAAATATCCTGCAAGAAGTTCAGAAGAATTCGCCATGTAAAATAAACTTTTTAACTACACCTACAAATGTTTGTGAGTCATTCGTTAAATGTTTTCTATATTTGCCTTTACGGGGAAAAAATACCTTTAGGATAAGATATAAAAGCTTGTGTTGTAGAGATACATATTAGGCTTTTTTGAAAGCAGGAGTGATGAAAAATGGGCATCGCCTTCGCCGGGACTCGAACCGTGGACCTCTGGAATACGCGCCCAGCATGCTGACCGCTACACCACAAGGGCATGCAAAGGAGGTGAGAGAAATATATATATACTCCCCATTTTAAAGGGCGACTGGTGATTAGAGGACCCAATCGAAAGATCCAGATGGTGGAGAATCTTCATCCACCACCCTTTTTAGTTCGGGCGCCACTGTAGAGACATTAGATATTCAGAAGCAGGAGAGATGAAACATGAGCAATGCCCTCGCCGGGATTCGAACCACGGACCTCTGGAATGGGCGCTGGAATGTTTTGTATTTCATAAGAAAGGATCCACAAAAGTCGATTCCTGTATTAAAGACAAAATTTTCGTTCACATGCTCAGATGGCACATTTCCCATTCATTGAGCGGAAGTAAAAGGGTTTGCCGTAAAGCAAAGGGCACAACAATGGCAAATGTTTACAGATATTTCTTCCATTTATGGGAAAATATTTTTCTCTCACATAATGCAATAAGGTTTGTGGTCCCATGTGAAGGCTTCTCTTGTGAAAATACATTACAATTAGGTCTGTTAAATGAGTTTCTTTTTTTGTTAAAAGCACCACAGGATGTTCCTACGGAACTCAAGTTTGGAATTTTGGATACGACTACCAAAACTCTAATAATAGAATGACTAACAATAAAAGAGGATAAACTGTTTAGCTTACTATTGGGGGCCACTTTTTCACCCTTGGATACATTTCAGCTGTGGCAAAAATTTTTGAGACTGTACTTGTCTGATTAATAAAATCTCTGTTTGCTCCAATTCAGCAGCTATTATATAGTCTGATTTTTTGTTGCTAGGATTTCTTGCATTATAGATGAATCCGAAAAGAAAACTTAAAACACGTAAAATGTGCATAAAACATTATTTAAGTCAAAAATACGATTTAAAAAGTTAAAGTCCTTTGTTATTCGAAAACGTTTCAAAGCGTCAATATTATCAAAGTCTTCTTTTAGTTGATTAAAATACTCATCCCCTGTGACACAAAGTTCTGGAGGTTCAGGAATAATTTTCTTTAGGGAAGCAGGTTCAGTTGACCAAATTGGATTATTTATAAGAGAATCAATACTTTCACCACGGATAAGTAAAGCGGCTGGGCTATCCTTACCAGGACATGAGGCCACGTAGCCTCAGTTCTCAAGGCTTGTCTCTCGTTTCAAGGTTTGATACACATTGTTTCCACTTTTTACTTGGGCTCTGAATCCAGTATAGGGTAATTTTCGATCGCTCCAAAAAGCACCCATAAGCTCAATTCTTGGCAATGATGGCTTCTTTAAAGAAGCCACTCTGGATTTTGAAGCTACAAGATTCATTAAGGTTTCATTCCTAACCGTTACCTTACGTATTTATATATTTACCTTAACGTAAGCAACTGCTCCATAAGCCTTAGCCTCCGAAAATGTATGAATTTCTAATTCTGCATCTCGATCAAAAAAGAATCAAGATATCTGGGAACAATTAAATTTTAAAGTTGGGGAACTTCTACACCATCGCACCCACTTCCCGCTTATATCAGGAGGTAAAACTTCATCCCAAGAAACCCTTTAGTGCCATTCTTTGTCAGATCTCCAGGAACAGGTATTTGAAACGGATAGTAAAATGCGTCACATGATCCAACGAGTCGAAGATTCTCCCAGCAGCCGTTATATAAAACCGTTTAGTGTTCCTTTCCTGTTAGAGAAATTCTAGCAAACTATTAATTTCCAAGGACAGTTAGTAACTATATGGTCCCAGAAGAGGCTAAGAACTCTGTCCAATCTATCCTTTAAAGAACCTTGATATACAATGGTGTGCAAAAATTAAGGACGAAGTCGAAAAATTAGCATATCAGCTGAACGAAGAGGCAGAGCGGACAGAAAGACCAATCAGGAGATTAAGTAAGGTGATGTACGGTAGCACATGCGCAGATATGCAGGTAGACGTAATGGGGGAGTGTCTTAGTAGTATAAAGTATGTTGTCGGTGTAAGATCAGTATTTCTGGCAAAGAGATTGCACGCCGTATAGCAGTTAAAATCACACCGAGTTGCTGCCTCAGCGAGAAATGGCGAATAATCAATCTGTTAGACGACATCTGGATGCTTTTACCCGAGGTCGAATCATTGGGAAGTTGGAGGAAGGCCGCAGTGTGACAAGTGTGGCTGCAGAGTTCGGAATTGCTCACAGCATCGTTTCACGACTTTGGAGACAATTTCAAACTACAGGAACAGCTATCCGGGGGTTTAGTAGTGGTCGTCCACGAGGAACCACACCCGCAGATGACCGGTATATTGCCTTACAGGCCAGAAGAAACAGGCGGCAGACAGCGGGAGAAATCGCTAGACACACGACACAGGCGACTGGACGACCGATATCGCGTTTTACCGTGGCCAGAAGACTGCACGGTGGTGGTCTGTTTGCACGACGCCCTGTACGGTGTGTACCTCTAACGCCTGCCCATCGGAGAAGGCGTTCTCTGTGGTGCCGGGAACACCGGAATTGGAGAGACAATGAATGGGGACGAGTACTCTTTACAGATGAGAGCAGATTTAGTCTGAGTTGCGATTCTAGACACATACACATCTGGACAGAGCGGGGAACACGCAATAACCCCTTCAACATCATCAAAAGGGACTGTTTTGGAGGTCGCGGAGTTCTCGTTCGAGCAGACATAATGCTTGGTAGCCGGACCGACCTTCATATCTCCCAAGGAGGTTCGTCACCTGGGACTGCTATTGTAACGAGGTTCTTCTTCCTTACATGCGTCTTTTCACAAGGGCTATGGGTCCTCAGTTCCTCTTCATGGACGACAACGCTCCACCTCATCGCACAGTTACTGTCGAAGAGCTGTTGGAGAGGGAAGATATTGAACACATGGATTGGTCGGCAAGGTCTCTGGATCTAAATCCCGTCAAGCATGTACGGAACTTACTAGGGAGACCCGTGGCAGCACGTAACTTATTGCCAGTAACGATTCCGAAACTGCGATTGGTGCTACAAGAGGAACGAGCAGCAGTGTCTCAACAGCTCATTAACAACCACATATCCAGCATGCACAAATGATGTGAAACCTGCCTAGCAGTCAGGGGAGATCATATCCCCTATTAAAGATCGGATGTTTCTTGCTGGACACCCATCACAGGGATGTTTCGGCCTTCAGTCGCATTGCGCTCCATGCTTCTTTTTCAATAAAGCTTCTTTTTATCCCTCTGATTCTCTTTTAGTAAGTGTTGCTTACGTTACTCATGTCCTTACGTATCGGGGATCTTACGGTATTAAATGTCTTGATTTGGAAAGCTTTTGTACAAAGTTATATTGAAAAAAACCAGTGAGTGTGTTCCCGCCATTGTGGTGTAAGTGTAGAAAAAGTTCTAGAGCTGTGGAGTAAAAGCTATAATGTTTCGAGATTCTAACTTTAAAATGTGTTTCGAGATTTATTGAGTAAGATTATATTACACTTTCAGTGCCCTTTTGTTGTTATAAAGAAAAGATACATACCAAAAGTTACATAATGAAAAAACCTGCGGCTACCCCTTCTCTGGAAGTCGCCTCTCCGGTGAGCTTACATTCTGTTTTTCCTACGAGACTTTCTTAAGGGCTTTCCAATATCTCACATTATTTTGTCAACTGTTTTAGAAATTTCAAAGGCAGATTGAATATCGTCACTACCGTTAGCAAAGTCATCTACATAAAAACAGATCAAGCCTATGTACAGTAGC
>KK122049.1:48791-65026 GCA_000611955.2 Stegodyphus mimosarum | reverse complement strand
TTGCTTGAACAGAGGAACAAAAATGAAGCTCTTTTATTCGAATGCGGAACAATTCAGCTGCTTAGTAAGGATCTCTTATTTATTTCTCTTATTAAATTTGAATCCTCAAAAAACATTGCATACTTTTTTAAAATGTTGCAAAGAGCTGGATTTTTAACTGCTTTATATGTATATATTTTTAAATTTTGAAACTCTGTGCTTTGTTATTAAAGCTGTAATATTTACAGTTTTGTCTAGAAAAACTGGATAAAATCGTAAATGTCATTGACGAGATGGTATCTAGTAAGATCATAGTATTTGTACAACGTGCATGTTTATTTAATTGTAGCCTTTCATTTGTAGTTTTTATGTGATGAGTTCATGCATCGCAGAAATTACAGGTATGTATAGTGTAGTTAAAGTTCATACATAGTAATATGAATAGGTAGGGTGAAACTTTAGCAGAACTGATCAAATTATTTTTACAATCTTGAAATGTTTACTGACAAAAATATAATTCATGAGTAATCTAAATTTTTGAATAATTGGGTGATTGACAATTTGTTGGAAGATTTATTACGCAAAAAGGTTGCATAAAAAAGTGCAGAAGCTATTTTTCAGATGACTTTTAGAAAATTTTGGCTATGCTGCTCAGAAGAATAAAGAAAGTAGGGAAAACTTTTGTTTATGTTTATGGTAAACTGAACTTCTATTTTCACTCTTGCGTAGCAAATTAGTTTTTCTCTCGCAAATACTTAAAATACATAAATTTTCAATAGTTTTGATGTAAACTTTGCATTACAAGCTAACATATTTTGCATATATCTGCAATGCATTTTAATTTAAAAATGGCTCTGGAGTAGTCTAATTGTAGAATTGGCAATAATTTTGTCCGAAGCTTAAATCATGGTAGAGAGAGAATTTTAAAGTTTTTTGCCCGTGCTTAATTTAGTATGAACCAGTTTCCTGTAGAATGTCCTCATGAAGGCATTGTTTCAAAGTTACATGATCCTAATTTATTTTGCTGCAATTAAATACATAATCTGTACATATACAGGTTAAAGAAATTGTTTAGCTTTTATAAAATCAAAAAAATGAACTTAAGTCACTGATTGTGACAGTTCAGTATACAGGTTGCATTTTATTGTCTGTTTGACCCTTTGAAGTTGAGTACGTTTGCAATATACAGCATACAGATGAGGAAATGCTCAGTAAATGATTTTAGAGGTTTCAAGAGGAAAGGTATTAATAACATATTATAAGTAATAAGATAATATTCCATCAGCTATCAGTTGATACTCGTTAATATACAATATGTGTAATATCTGATATAGAAATTAAACGGAAATCATTTTGACAACTGCAAAAAGTTATTTGTAAAATCTTCCAGTTAAAAGGTGATGTCTTTCAAAATATAATTATACTCTCGTCTTTTTGATATTTTTGCGTTACATATGTATTCCACTAAATTCATGTCTGTTTAAAATCATCTAAGTTTAGGAATAACTATATATCTTCTATGTATGTTCTAATATGTTTTTTACCATCTTGAAAAATACTTTTATCACTATGTTAATCTGTTTCAGGTTGCTAAAAGTATCCTTTCACTAACAGTTTTCAAGTTTAAACTGTAATTTTCAGGCTTTCATTAATTTGTCTTAGTGACTTCATGATGTATGGAATTTCAAAATTAGAATCCTCATTCTCCCAACAGGAATCCAAATTTAATAATATTAGATCTTGCTGCCTATGGATGACCATCAGAGATAATAAATAAAATAAAATTATAAAAATGTTTAGTAAGTTAAGTAAAATTAATGATAGTAAATGAACTTAATTTTTTAATTGAGTTTTTTAAATATCATAAAAATTATGTATCAAAAACATAAACAGTATATCATAAAATTAATTGGAATAATAATAATAAATAAAGGTTCAGAAAGCAATTATAAGAAGTAGTACAGAGAATTAAATAAAAGTGTATGTTTTTAGTAATGTTTCTGCAGACAGATTAAAAATGCTTCTTTATAGGTTTTTAATCCATTTTATCTTTTCTTTTTGACTGGATGTGTAGAACTAGGGCTGGCTACAAGTTTAGACATAGAAGACAACTGCCTTGGGCATTGGTTTTTCTCTTTAAATTATTAATGTTTGTGTTTTGAGAAGTGTCGAATATACTAATATTGCGTAGGAGCTGAAAGCTTCAGGCTTATGTACAGTACTTAAATATTTCTGATGCATTTTTGCATGGGGTGTTTCTTCTTAAGCTGCTCAAACTTTCTTCTTAATTTGTTGTTCCCAAAGAAAGTGGGCCTCACTAGTGGCTGAATTGTTAAGACTGTCTGAATGCTGGTATTTCAACCCAGCCTTGAAACCAGGCGAGCTGGCTGGCTGCATGGTTAGTATTTGAAGTTTCCCACAAGGGTAACATGAATGTGTGCCAGTTTCCCTTAGAAAGTCCTCCATGAAGGCATTCTTCTCCTTAGGCAGAAAGCCCTTAAGTGCTTTGTCATATTTAAGTAATTTAACCTGATATAAAGTAAAAGGGGTACTTTCGCACTATGAAGACTACCTTAATATCTCGCCAAAACTGACTACCAGAAAAAATATGACGACTACTTAAGAAAACCTAGGTGCTAGCATAGGTTATAGAGGGTGCTAAAATAAAGAGTATTATGTAAATCGCACTAGTCCCACACTTTCTATTACCACACCTTTTTTTGCTACATTTACACAGATTATTACATTTAAGTTAAACACGTGAAACTTTTTGTGATTATATTTTCCTAATGGATATCAGCATTTTCCAGCCTCTTTCAAATGAAAAAGCAACAGAATTTTTCAGAGAGGCTGGAATTTTACCTAAAGAACGTGTTTGTAAAAATGGCCATGATATGAAGTTTTATAATTCAGGATTTTATTGGAGATGCAATGTCAAAAATTGTCAATTGGTGGCCAAACTGGTGCCTGGTTTAAAAACAGTCATACTGAATTTTTAAAAGCTTTAAGATTTGTTTACTTTTGGTCATATGAACAGTCGTCCATTAAATGGTGCAAACATCAGTTAGATTTATCCAATAAGATTGTTATTGATTGGAATAATTATATGTGTGAAGGATTTGGAGGATAATCGAAGTATTAAAATTGGAGGGCCTGGAACGATTCTTGAAATTGATGAGCGCGCCAAAAGAATAATCAAGGTCGTATATTGCCACAACAGTGGGTGTTCGGTGGAATTTGCCGGGAGACGAAAGAAAAATTTCTAGTCAGAATTCCAGACCAGAAGGCAACAACATTAATACATGAAATCCAAAATAATATTGCTGAAGGCTCAACAATAATGTCAGATTCATGGCCTGGATATGAAATAGACGTGCTCATTGCTGCCGGTTTTGAACATTTTAAGGTGAATCATCGATACAGTTTTGTTGACCCATCTATGCAGACTCATACTCAACATATGGAAAGGATGTGGGGTTCCGCAAAATGGAGGAACAAGCTGCTATCATTTCCATACCTATTTAGTGGAAAAAACATATTTAATATATAGTTTATATATATATATGTTTATTTATAATATGTATATATTCGTGATTTTTGGTTTTTAAGTTTTTGTTCCTTTATAATTAGGACTTTTATTTTTAAAAGGATTTATAAAGATAAACGAAAAATCACCAATGAAAATTTAACCACCAAATGTCGCCAAGGTAGTCTTCATAGTATGTAAGTACCGTAAAAGGTATGTGAGGCATATGCACAGTAACTAGTATTAGTGTTAATTTTTCTAAATGCCGAAAGAAATGTTGTATTATACAATACAGCAGAAAACCAGAGCCGAGACTGGAATTATAATTTTGCTCGAAAAGTGGAGAACCACTGAAACCAGGCTTCAGTTGAGTTAAAAAGCTGAAAAGAAAGTCTAGTGGCTAAGCTCATCCAAGCCCTTCTTCTTTGCCCTTAATTTTTTTTTTCTTTCGGGGGAGGGGAAACGAGTACCTGGCTGCTATATTGGGTTGGCTACTAAGCGATTGCAGATTTTGTTGATAGACAGTTTTAGCACATTCTTTTGTTTTGTCACCGTGTTTAAAGCACCTAACCTATAATGTTTTCGTGTTGTCTGGACTTCCACCTTTAATAAGTAAGAAAAATGTATCGATTAGTTCTTTTGTTTCATTTTTATCCCAGTTTAAAAATGGAATAACAAAATGTGCATTTCAGAGATAGTTTATTGTATTATTTTGGAAAATGCATTACCTCATCGCAAAGATACAAGAAGTTATGTACTGTGTATGGGAAGGAAGCTTTGAAAGAAAGGCTGTGTAAAAATTGGTTTGCCAAATTTTGTTCTGGTGGTTTTTCATTAAAAAATGTGCAGTGATCTGGCCATCCAGTTGAAGTTAATGAGAGCCATATCAAGGCCATTATTAGTTCAAATCGTCATAGCATAGTGAGATTGCGGAGGAGTGTAGTGCATCTCATACATACATTAAAAAAAATTAAAACACCTTGGCTATATTAAGAAACTCATTTAATAGATCTCTCATCAGCTAAAGGAAATTCATTTGATGCAACATAATAGCATCTGTCATTGCTTCTGAAATGCAATGAAATTTATCCATTTATGAAGTGACTGATTACTGGTGATGAAAAGTGGGTAGTAATCAAAAAAGATTGTGGGTAAAGCAGGATGAACCAGCCCAGACAACATCAAAAGCAGAGATTCAGCAAAAAGAAGATTATGCTGTCAGTTTGGTGGGATTATAAAGGAATTCTGCACTTTGAACTTTCACCAAGAAACCAGATGGTTAATTCAGACATCTGCATTCAACAACTCACCAAACTGAACAATGCAGTTCAAGAAAAGTGGCCAGAATTGGCAAATCGTAAGAGTGTTATTTTGCAATATGGTTATGCAAAGCCCCATACATTTTTTATCACTTGCTAAAAATTATTGGAGCTAGGCTGGGATGTGTTGCCACATCCACCATGTAGCCTTGACCTTGAACCTTCAGATTTTGATTTATTTTTTTCCATGAAGAACTCTTCAAAAGGTAAAATTTTAATGATGCTGATGATGTAAACCTTCATTTAATTCAGTTTTCTGCTGAGAAAAATCTGAAGTTTTATGAACATAGAATTATGACACCTGAAAAAAGAAAGAAGGTCATCGATAAAAACAGAGAGTACCTAATTTAATAAAGTTACATTTCAAGTAAAAAAATTTTGAATTTTCCTTCTTATTTAAAATCCACAATCATTTAATTGCCAACCCAATACAGTCAGAAGTTCATATTCCGAAATATGACTGTTACTGTTGCACACTTATTTGACTCCAGAATCAAAGATAAGGCTAAGTTATTAAAATATAGCACAGCACATGAGGACTATCTGCCAAAGGGGAGTTGTGCCATAGGGAAGACATTCTTGGAGAATTTGCTCGTATTAATGGTGCACATGGGAAAGACCATGAAGACAGTCCATTGACCAGGTTTTGAATCCATTCAAACTATTAGTATCAAGCTGTTGTAATCATTCACATAAATACTGAAGGTTAGCCTTTATTTACTGCAATTTGCACAATAGAATGTATACTTTGCTATAAAAATAAATAAATAAAAATAATAAATAAGAGTTTAAAATAGATAGGTGGTAATAACATGGGATTGGTGGATATTTCCTAGTAATTGAGCACAAGAGATAATCATTTCATAAAATTTTTACAAAACAAATGATTATTATGTATTACACACAAATTTAAAATGGAGGAGATATATACAGGAAGGATGTTAGTTAAGTATGGTTTGTTTGTTTAGTTAAATAGTGTATATGAGGGCTGTTGCATTGAGTCAGGTATTCTAGAATATTGGAATCATTTTCATGTATAAGTTTATGTGTTTTTATCTCATTTATTTTGTTGCAGTCTTAAATAATACTTATTTTTCTTCTATTTAACTGCTACTTCCTGAGATTCTGCTGTTCTTTATTTGTACAATTTTATCATCAACTGAAAGTTAATATAATAAATAAACAAGTCATATATTCTAGATTTCATTACGGTAAAGCTATCTGCCTAAGGGAAGGTGTATCTTCGGGGAGAACTTTCTAAGGGAAACTAGCTCTTACACATGGGAAAATCACCTTAAACCAAACCCAGGTCAAATTACCAGTGTTCAGCGACTTTACCTCTGAGCCACTGGTGGGTTCCCTATATTGTATAATTAATTTTAAAATTTCTTTGTATTCTGGAATGATTATGGCATTCAGAATTTCATTACTGAAATTAAAAGCATTTTTCCATATTTGTCATCAAATGGATTATGATGTGACTTTTTTTTTATGAAAAATGCACCTTAAAATGAAAAATGTTGATTTTGTTAGTAAGGGAAAGCTATGCATTTGTGGAAGACTGTATGAGGAATTGTTTCATAGTTATTTGCGAGGAATTAAACTTCAAATGAATGGAATATGCATTTTCATTCAAAGAAGTGACTAATCTTAATTTGTGTTGATTCCTTGTCAGGAAAAATGTTCAGAAAAATATCAGCGGTAATTAATAATAAAAAGTAGCTGTAGAAATATGAGCTAAGACTGTAATGTTAATAATATTAAATCTGAATGTTATTGTAGAAATTTAGGATAATCAGAATTCTTTTGTACGGAATTCCACTACAATGTGGGGGAGAAGGTAAAACCCACAAAGGCATCTCTTCCGTAAGGCAGATAGCTTTTCTGGTCTTCGCCATATTCAGATAACCTTTCTAACCCTAAATGGTGATAGCAATAATAAAAAGAAGCACATATTAGAAATGTGATATAAAATATATCATGTAAACTAATTTAAAATAGTTTATGATAATGTAATTTGTAATAGTAAATAATATTTTGCATGCTTTTATAGTCGGTAGTGGATGCATTTTCCCTGGTGAAGAAAACGACTTTTATCGCATCTAAAGTAAATGCATTATTAATTTAGTTTACTTAAATTTGATCAATCAGTTGTACTAGTTGAATTGCCATATACACTGCTCGACATTGAAAATGCAACACCAAGAAGGAGTGGTCAGAAATTTATGCAAATTGTAGAGTAGACGCACGTCACTGAGTTATGCGAATGAGGTGAAATCATAGAGCTGTGGGTGAAATGCGCAGCTCTCCGACGCACGTGAAGTTAAGATGGAACGTGCAGAATGGGCAATATTCGTGTCGTTATTTCTGCCAGACGAATTATCGAAGAAAGTTGGTTTTTGTCCCGGAGGATACGTGTAATAGGAGAAAATGAGAGGCCATCATCAACGAAGGCACTTGTAGCAGATAGACGATTTTGCGAGGGGTAGGGTGATTGGACTGAGAAGGGCGGGTGGGTCCTTACGTCAAATCGCAGCTGATACCCACATGGATGCAAGCACGGTGCATCGGCTATGGCGAATATGGTTCGAACAAGGGAATGTGGGAAGAAGGAGGGGTGCAGGTGCAGCCAGAGTGATGTCAGCGCGCGTGGATCGACGCATCCACCGACAAGCTGTGGCGGTCCCGCAAGTCACTTGTACCGCGATTCTGCAGCATGTGCAAAATACCCTGTATGTTCCCGTGTCGACGAGAACCATTTCCCGTCGATTGGCTGAACGTGGCCTCCACTCACGGCGTCCGTTAAGAAGACAGCCATTGACCCCACAGCATAGACGCCAACGTTTAGAATGGTGCCGGATTGGAGCGATGTGGATGACAATGGGAAACTTCGTGTTTTCAGATGAGTCATGCTTCTGTTTATCCAGTGACAGCCGCCGCATACGTGTGAGGCGTCGACGTGGAGACAGATCTAATCCGGCAATAACTTCGGAACGCCCCACCGCGCGACAGCGTGGCATAATGCTTTTGGTGCGCTATTGCCTACGATTCCAGGTCATCTCTAGTTCGTATTCAGGGCACTATGACGGCCTCACGATACTTGGATGATGTACTACGGCCGGTGGCAATCGCCTATTTTCAGGGGCTGCCTAATGCAAATTTTCAGCAAGATAACGCCGACCACACAGTGCTCGCATCTGCCAACATGCTCTGCAAGATATACAGATCTTCCCTGGCCACCGTTCTCTCCTGACCTGTCACCAATCGAACATGTGTGGGATGTGATTAGACGCCGTTTGCAGACTCTGCCCCTGCCTCGTTCAGAAGACGAACTGTGGCAAATGGTTGAAAGGGAATGGAGAGCCATCCCTCAGGCCACCATCCGCACTCTTATTGACTCTATGCCTAGACGTGTTTCTTCGTGCATCGCTGTCCGCGGTGGTCCTACATCCTACTGAGCCTGTCGATGTATCTAAGAATTATGTTAACGTGCGCCCAAGAGTTTCATCAACGCATTCTACAGCTAATATATTTTAACAGCTTATATATTATATTCACGCAGCTAATGTATTCATGAAACATCATCCAAGTCCGTGTTCGTTCATGCAACTTCACAGAGAAGCAAATGCATTCCCGAGGCAAGTCTCCTGGGACTCGATAGCTGCCGGTTCAAGATAATGGAGGGCGTGGGACATATACCTGCTTACCTTTGTTAGACATCAGATGTCCCCGTCCTCCGTCACCTATCCTACTGAGCCGACGTCGCTCTCGCTCTGTATTCTGACTATCATTTTGAAATAAAGAATACTTATTGCTGCTTGCTGTCTCTGTCTTTTTTCCAAATTTCATCACTTTCTGACCACTCCTTCTTGGTGTTGCATTTTCAATGTCGAACAGTGTACATTCAAACACGGTTAAAAGTGATACCTATAATGAGCAGAATGTTATAATTCTTTTAATTTACACATACTGTAAAGGCCCTTATTTTCGTGAGGCCGTCGTAATCGTGAAAATTTAAGCCTCGCTAAATACTTTCTTTTTCCGCCTCAAATAATAATAAAAAATCAGAAATTTTTCACTTACCCAAAATTTAATGATTTATTGCACATTTACAAGCTTTTTCTTGATAACTTTCTTTCTGATAAGTATTTTTTGAATAATATACAGCTATATTTCTCGAATATAAAACAAAATTAATAGAAGGCAGCTCATTCGCTTAGACTACTATTTATACCAGCTTCTTTGAAGCCATTCAAAATTATCTCATGTTTGGCTTAAATACGCGCACAAGCCAAGAAGCGTGAATTGGTTTTAGTCGTGATAATGCAAGTCCACAGATTCTTTTTCTTCTAGAAATTGAAGTTCATTAGAATAGCACTCAATAAACTCATTCTTGAGCAAACTCTTGAACTCGTCATTTATAGTTAAGTCCAAGGGTTGAAGCTCTCCTGTGCAGGAAGCAGGCACAAAAACTGGTGTAATATTCCTCTAGTTCAGTCAGAAAAAGAGGATCTTGGTGTGTGCTACACCAGGTTGTTCTGGAACTAGACTGAGAAGCTCTCTCTGCTTGTCTTAATAAGGTACAAGAATATTCTCGATGTATCGAATCATTGTGTCAGTATGCGAATCGGTGTGCCACACGTCCCAGTCCGCGGGAAATGTAAACTTTGGATGACAATTTGTTGTTTTTCCAGCGAACAACAATTGTGGTGGAAGTAGGTTTCCAGCAAGGAAACATGCTAACAAAACAGTCATCCCTCTTTTATCTTCCATGCCGATTACAGACATTTGTTTTGAACCACGTTCTTCCATTGTGTAATTAGATATAGGCACAAACTTTGCGTTTGTCTGATCAAAGTTAACGAACATCTCAGGGGAGACAACATTTTTGTCGATTATTGTACGAACGCGCTTAACGAATTCGTCGCGAATAGCTGGGAAGTCGGGGCAGTTTTCGCGCAGCCTTGGTTCCCTTTCTACGGACAAAGTTCAATCTTTCCAGCAGGCTTCTGGCCCATCTTGGGTTCAAATCGAAAGCGTTTAGTAGAGATGGATCATGTGATTTCACTATTCCATCGGCAATCCGCAATTTACGTTTATATGTTTGAACGCTTGCATCGAAATCGCAAAGTTTTAGGGGCGACCGCGATTACTGTGCGGTAAATTTGTTACATCGACTTTAGCTTGTTTAGATGCTTGAATGTACTGTTTCTTTATGCTGCGAATGGTTGATTCACTCACCGGCCTTCCCAGTTCAGAGGTGAAATGTTCCACTGCTGCAGAATTTCCATTCATAGTAGCATATCGGCCCATTTTGAACCTCAGAACTTAGTCATATACTACATTCTGCCCACGTTTCACTCCACCTTTTACTTTCAAAGCAGTAGAAACCTCAGTATTAGCGAATATTATTTCTTTTGATTCAACAAACAAATTAGCGTTTCTTGCATCCGGAAGCCTTGCCGGCGCTGGAGCTCCTATAAGAATTTTTTCTCCCTTGTCCATCAACTTGTACAAGCATTTCCACATTTTTTATGGCACTAATAACAGGTTCTTTTCTCAATTTTCTATCTCGCACTCACCGCTTCTATCTCTCGTTTAGTCTCGTCAGAACATTTGGCGAAAGCAAACTTGGCGACGTATTCCTCCGTCGCTGAGCTCCTGCTAGAAACAACTTGTTCAAGCAGGTCTTGGGCATGGACGATCCGATTCCGAGAAAAGCGAAGGGGGTGGGGTGATTACACTTTCGGGGCAAAAGGGGGAAGGGAATGCGCAGGTTGAGCCAAGGTCAAAGTTGATAAGCATCGTGGGTTGTTTTAAGAGGGATGGGGGAGGGGGGACGAACTTTTCGGACAAAAGGAAGTTTCTTAAAATGCTTTATGCAAAAGATGTACTTTTGGAATTTTTCAACTTTCTCAACTTTACTTAGGTACTTTTGAAATTTTTCAACTTTCGGTTCTGTTCATATAAAATTCGCGAAGTCACCGATATATTCATTTTCGCGAAAATAAGGGCCTTTACAGTATTCACTTTTATAATTAATATATTGCTCATTTTTATAATTAGGTACTTTTCTGTTACCAGGAACCGGATTCCGAAGTGTATGTATGTGCGCATATACGTGTGTACACACACAGATACATATGTACGTATATACATGCGCGCATGAACACATCTAGACATACATGCATACATACATATATTTCTGGAGATCCAGTCTTGATAACAGAACAGTACCTATAATTAACATATTACTTAACTAAGTAACTTTACAATGAAGCGAATATTTTCTTGATTACTTCGGTAACTAGAGATAATTAACACTTAAAAAAAGGTAAAAGGGATGATTCATGAATCCTGGCCATATGTCTTTTTAAAGAAATGAAGTAGGTAATGATACTTTTCTGAAGTAGGTGATGATACTTTTAGTTTAATAATTTATGAAAAATATGGAAAAAGAAATTTTAGAAATTAGAGTTCATAAATAAACTGGCTAAATTAAATCATGTAATTTTTTTTCATTATTACAGAAAATAAATTTTATTTAGTGTCAAGAATATGGCTCTGAAATTAGACTGATAAATTAAGTTTATAAACTTTAGTTTCTACGAACGTGTGTGAGAAGGTTATATAAGTATATAATTGCATTCTCCTTGTATATATTTTGTGAAGCTATTGAAGATTTAAAAATTACATATTAGATTTAGTTTGTCGTAGATATTACAGTTGAACCCTGCTATAACGAACGAACCTTTTGGTCCTGTCCAGTTTCCTATGCACAAAATGTTATATTATGCTATTATAGTGAACCTTCAAGAGTATGAAAATTGGGCGCTGCGAATTGTACGGCTATTTTTGATTGTAACTTTTTTCGCATTTTTCAGATTTTTTCCAAAAGTGCTGCAAGTTTTAACGAATAAATTACTAACTTTTAAAATCATCCATGCTTAAGGGTAATAGGATCCATATTCCATCTATAAAAGGAAACTCCTTTATGCTACTTTTATCTTCACCCTCGCTTTTTTGTGTGTTCTAAATAAAGGCTATAAGAAACGTGTGAAATCTAGGAGAACAAAGATACAATTAGCATATTTTAGGATATCATATAATGTACATGACCACTGACCAAAAAAATGTGAATGGGTTCTTTGAACCGATTCAAATTCTTTGTTTGTGAGGCCCGATCGAGCTCTATTTAAGCCTGATGCTATGGGGAATTTTTTTTTTTTATTCAGGTTAAGAGGAAGTAGTGAATCTTAAGTGCTACCGGTTTTTCAGTTGTGTCTTCTTTTAAGATGAAAAATTTTGATCTTTGTCAATTTCTTTCGTTTGAATTTAATTGATCTTAGTCAGTTTGTCGATGCTCTACAAGTACTATCTTCCGAACAGGGGTTTTGCATTTCTTTTTAGGTTTTTTTTACAAGATATAAGATATTAACTCTGGCCACATGGTTGAATTTCAGATGAATTTAGAATTAAACACGATACCTACCGTCTTTTTCTGAAAATAAGACATCCTCCGAAAATAAGCCCTATCGTGATTTTCGGAACTTTTGTAAAATAAGACATCCTCCGAAAATAAGCCCTATCGTGATTTTCGGAACTTTTTGTAAAATAAGACATCCCCCGAAAATAATCCCTAGTTAAAATAATGTGACAAAAGGAATTCGTTAATAAATGCTGTTGATTTATTAAGTATAAGTAATAATATGTTTAGCTTTCCGAATACTCGTATTTCAGAGAAATGTTTGAAACAAAATATTCCGAGAAATGAATTGTTTACCTCTACAGTTCATTTCAAATTAATTCTTAGAATTTATCTTAAAAATACAACATAAGGCAGCAGTCTACATTGAGCGACAGTTCTGGTATACAACGTTCATTTATTTCAGTTTCTTGTAAGTCTGTTTATTTCCTCATACGTAATTTTATTTAAAAATAAATTGAATAATTTTTAACCACAGTTAAAATGAGTACAAAACGAAAGAGCTATTCCGTCGAGTACAAAAAGGGAATCGTGGAAGCTCCAGGGGTGTAAGTCTTGTAGCATTCTGTAAAGAAGATGCTAGATCTCCGTATGGTTCGTAAATGGAGTGCAGACTACGATTACCTGTGTCAACTGGTGGACCAAGGAAATGAGAAAAAACGCAGAGTTGGATCAGTTCGGGGTTGAAAGATTGCATCTGGGAATGGATTGCAGGCAGGAGAGCAATGGCTTTGGTTGTGCGCAGAGCTGATATTGAAAAATTAGCCCTTGAAACAGCAATTGAATTTGATATATCCACAGAAGAATATAAAGCATCGTCACACTGGTTGGACAACTTCCTTAAACGATATGAGCTGTCTCTAAGGAGATCAACAACTTTGTTTAAGCTGGAAGACAATGAAGTTTTTAAGCGTGCACTTGCGTTTAAGCTTTTTGTTGATGGCATCGATTTTTCGAAATACCAACTCTCCAACATGATTGCTATGGATGAGACCGCGGTATTCCTAGGCCAAGGAGCTCAAACGACAGTTCACCACAAGGCTTCTTCGTCAATTTACGTTCCTTCTACCGGTTACGATAGTGCACGTGTTACCTGTATTTTGGCGATTCGTCTAGATGGCAAGAAAGTATCGCCATTTTTAATCACTAAAGGTAAAAAAGACCAGATTCAATGTGTTTCAGGAATTTATGTGATTGAAAGTGAAAACGCCTGGTGCACCCAAGCAGTTATAAGAAAGTGGGTTGATTTTATGCTGCCACCACTGTTGAGGGGTCAGAATAGAGGTTTACTAGTTTGGGATTCAGCCAGTACTCACCGCGCTAAAGACATGAAAAGCTTTCTTGCTAAGAGGAAGATTGATCAAAAAATGATTCCGGCAGGAATGACTGGTTACCTCCATACACTTGACATTGCAATAAACAAGCCATTCAAGGATCATTTGCGGATGGAAATCAATGAATATATTGAAAACAGAATGGTCAGAAATCATCGGGGTAATTTTGTAAAACCAGGCTTACAAGAAGTTGTGAATTCGGTAAAAAACCTCATGGGACAAAATAACTCATAGTGATGTTTCTAATGCACTACGAACAGGCTACTTAGGCAAGAAGTACTGATAGCTATATCGCAAGACATGAGAGATTCGGACCAATGATTCAACAGGAAATGGATTTGGAAGAAAATCAGAATATTATTCAGAATTTTATTTATGATGATGTTCCCGAAGAAGATGACATGACTGTAATTGATTAAATTTAAATTTCTGTATTCTCTGTTAAATAAATATTAAATAAGAATATATAAATATACTTTTATTTTTGCCCTTCCCCGAAAATAAACCCTAGGGCGTATTTTGGACCAAAAAAGAAAGTAAGACAGTGTCTTATTTTCGGAAAAAGACGGTACATTTGTATATATGTAGACAATTTTTTAAAAATTGGGCTTACAATTTTATTATCTCTTGTATAATGTTACATGAAAGGCCTCAAGTGTGAAATTTCGCCGAAAAAATAAAGTTACAGGAGAAGTGCATTTAACAGCGAAGTGCATGGCTATATTGCCAAATTGTCGAGGGTTTTGGCGACTAATTTTTTTTCCCAAAATCCATTGGGCGACCATTTGGCTGCATTTTGACATTTTCATCCTGTCCCTCTGTAACTGTAACTTGTCTGATCCCTATACGTATGACCTAATGGAACATTTAATAAGAGGAAACTTTTGTCAGCTTCTGATGTTAGTTGAAAGAAAAATTCAACTGCGTCGTTTATTCCAACACATCGCTGGATGAAGTAATGAATTAAGGGTGGGCTGCTCAAGGTACTAGGCTTGATGGAGTTTCAAATGCGTTAAAAAGTTAATTTGAATAAATTCTTTATCTGATGCTAATTGTTGCATTAAAGGGCACCAGAGATGAGTTCTGTTAAAATCTCTTCATCTGCTAGTCTGCTGAAAGTTAATCATTCTGCATTTTGCATCCGGAGAAGTCTGTGGTAAAAAGATGTGAACTGTGTATGTTTTCTAATTTTATTAACTGCATATTATTTATTGCTATTAAGATAAGCATACTTTTTTGTAAGTATAAAAAGTAAAAATAAAAATAGTTTTTATAAAGTAGCTTTTATTTAAAGCTCATAAAGCAATTAATGAACCAAAGAAAAATAATTTACCATATACTTTTATGTGATTAAATGATTTTTTTACATAATAATCGAATTGCATTCCCAGAAGTACAAACCATTATCTTTATAAATTTATCAAGGGCGCAGCCCGCTTTTGTTATTTGTTTATACGAGGCGATGGGAAACGAAGGCTGAGGTGGGAATGCTAGTTTCGGTTCGGACTGAATTGAGAATAAAATTATCGATCTTGGGAAAAGTATGAATTGGAATATCACTAGTTTCTTTACCGAGTTAAGCATGAAACGGAATACAAAGGAGTTTCTTGAACCTCGAATTTTTCTCTTTGGTATTTTCTTTTCTATTTAGGCCACCGCCCTGTCTTAATGTCTGTCTTGTGTAATTTTGTTAATCTTTCTCGGCGAGACTCCCCAACGTACTTATATGCAGTGCTATATTACAAATATCAGTAAGAGATACAATGAAACGGAACTTCAAAATTACGCTTAGTATGATATTAAAAAAGCTCTGTATATTTGACATTTTCTACATCAAATGTATATAAGTATTTGTCCCTAAAATATAGATATACATAAATATTAAACATATAACGGAACATTAAACATTAGAATTACAGACATCTACTATATAACAACCTAACGTGTTCGCGGCTGGAGGTCGACTGACTTAGACTGTTCGTCTGCGCCGCTTGGTGGCGTTCAATATAATTCGGTTACGGTTAAATAGTTCTGTTACATCACCGTTTATTTATTAATTTTAAAATAGTGTAAGTATAAAAACTGTGTTGTGAATAACATCGAAATAACAACAAATTCAACTTCATCTTTTCCCCTCCCCCCTGACCTCTCATATAATTATGGCTTATCTTGCCAAAGCGCGAAAAGAGGATTTAAAGACTCGTCACAGAGCTCGGTTTCACAGTAAACGATACTATGCGAGTGATAGACCTTAAAGATCTTATCGTCAAATCTGACACTTATGATGAAGCTTTTACCAAGAATCTTCTAGAAACTTTAATCGAAACTAGACAACAAAAAGAACGTGAAAGCAACGATCTAGAGATACGCCAAAGAAAAGAACAAGAACTTTTGGTAGAATTGGAACGTTTAAAATTAAACCTGGCAGCTGCTAGCTCAAATGCTAACTATGCCGCCTTTGCTTCAAATGCAGCTATTGAAACAAACATTCAACACCTAATCCCTAAATTTACAGGAACTTCTGACATTACAACTTACCTGCAAATTTTCGAAAGACAATGTGAGAAAGTTAATATAAAACAAACAGATTA
>KK122049.1:25063-44235 GCA_000611955.2 Stegodyphus mimosarum | reverse complement strand
AAAAAAAAAAAAAAAAAAAAAAAAAAAAAAAAAAAAAGGCATTACATTTCAGAAAAGGTCCGATTTTGTGTCAGAATACCTATGTAAGAACAATGCTATTTATAAATCAAATGTATATCCCTAAGTCGCGTTTTCGACACATGAAAAACAGAAGTTAAATTTTGTCAATAGGCCCAGTAGAACGAGAGATATAGAACAGTCGACCCCCTTTTTTTTGGTGCAAGGTGTACCTGTTCGTGTTCTACATTTTTATTATTACTTTGTGTTCGTAATCTATTATTTTTTAATTACTTGCGGCCACCATTTGATCACACTATACCTAAATTCTTCGTAACTTTTTATGTTTCTGCTTTTTACCGTATTCTAATAACTACTCACCAGTTCGACAATTTCTTTTGAACTGTTATGAACTTTGTGCGACCACTTGGCCATTCTACACTGATTGCTTACATGCGATGTAAGTTATCTGTTGTTAATAATTTGCAGGTTCAATTGTGTTCGAATTTGAGTAGAGCCTGCCTTGTGCCCAGGCACCTGGTTGTTTAACGCCATTTCTATGAAGTTCACTAACTGCTTGCATAGGAAAGACGCACACACATTTCTGAGAAGTACCTCCCTTTCACTTTTCTCGGGAGAGTTATAAAATTTACCTGGCTTTCACAAATTTTGTATTTTTTTCCGTTACAGGACAATACGAGTCGAACATTTTCTCTATTAATATACATCCATTGAGAAAACACACTTTCAGCTCACTTCGACTGTGGGAAAAATTTTCTGAGCATAAGAAATGCCTTTCTGACAAGGAAGATGTTCTAACCTTGAACTCTTAATTTTTCTTCAAAAAAAGGTCTGATTGTACATTTCAAAATTGTCTGATTGTCGTCTAGGAGTACATAATGTTAAAAAAATTAGCTACTAATAAATATTTAATAATTAGATTAAAATTTAGTAGAATTTTTAAATTTTATAAATAATGAATAAAAATAATTTTCCTCCAAGTACAGCGCTGCATCACCAGATATGATTAAAAATAGTACGTTTTCACTTTCATATTTACACCATTTTAGTAGTTAATTTTTATGTGCTTCTAAATAAGCTTAAAAGCAGTTTTTCTGTGCATTGCTTTACTTCCAATAACTTCATTTTTTTAAATTTCTTCCTCTGTGTTTCAGTAAAACTTATCTCTACTTAGTTGAACTTTTAAACTAAGTCGAAGGGAAAAAAAAAACAGTTCATTCTGCACACTCAAAAAGAAAGCAATTAAGTTAAAATTACGTGTTATATTCTTACACATTAAAAAAAAAAAGGAATAAAACTTTTAGCCACTCTAAACTAACTTTCTATCTGAATTCACCATGCTTTATGAATTCTTTTCTTTCAGAAATCCTTAGTTCAGGAGAATAACCACACAATGTTTCGCCTTGCTAAGCATTGCAGTCTAACCTTTGAAAATAATTATTATAAAATTCTGTACACTTTATTTATGTTACTTCTTGTACAGTAACTTAAATGCAAACTGCTGTCAAATTTTTGTAAATATTTCTATTTTGCAAGCTGCAAATAACTTTCTTTACCGTGCAGTTATGTTGGTTGCCGAAGTTAACGAATTGGGATAGCATTGCATTAGATTTTTAATTCTTAATTTCTATTCTAAACTCTAATTCTAACTATTCTAAACTGTAGCTGGTGGTATAAATGCATACAATGTGGCCTGGATTTTATTTCTAGTATTAGAAGTCGACAGACTTTAAAAGCATGAGGATATTAAATTGAAAAATCTGATTTCTTAGATTTAAATAAAAATATGAAGTCCAACAGAAATTATCGTTGGCGAAGAAATCCTCGCCTCGTCAAATGAAGAGACTGCCTATGAAAAGAATCTGACAGCACGTTTGAATGTAAATTTTACTAGTGTTTTGTCAAATAAACCGTAAGAAACTGCAGCCTCAATCATGTACAAGATAGACATTATAGTTTTGAGTCACATATTTGAGGGGCCACACGAACCTCTCACACCAGTCGCCGATTTAATATACAGTGCCATACAAGGGCCTTGGCAGATAGTACATTGCCATACAATAATACTTTGGTTCATTCAGCATGTCACAATTGAGGTACGTATTACATATTACATATAATGGCATATTACAAATAAGGTGCATAGTACATAATACTACATATACAAGACATATACAATTAAAATATACGTATTACATTACATTAATTTTGGGAATATTTTAGATATGGAAAATTATATCAAGTATTACATATGATCCAAGGGCAATAGTTTGTATTTTCTACTACAGAACTTAAGACAGGTAAATTATGCATACATTATATACACTATGATATATACATTATACTGATATATTATATACACTATACGGATAAATACATTATACTGATATATTATATACACTATACGGATAAATACACTATACTGATATATTATATACACTATACTGATATATTATATACACTATACTGATATATTATGTATTTAGCTGAGATACGTAGCGCAGTTGACTTTCCGTTATACATACTTGGTATTATACTATATATTATTTAATGCGGGCTGACCATTTATATACCAATATACTCATAATAGCACAAAGTGTACTCAATATATGTACATTGTAATAATTGTACGTGTTATAAATGGCACAAAATATACTCAATGGTGTTTGTTTACAATGATAGTTGTAGCCAGTCTACAGAAGGAGTTCTATGCATAGTCAGTGTCTTGTTTTGCATTGACCGTAATGGTATGTTTGTAGGCTGCTGCACACCTTTAGGCTGTTTGATATAGATCTGTGCCAAGCGCAGAGAGTTCATCCATTACTTTTGTTAGTTTGTATATAAAAAGGCGTTGCTTTATAAGAAATTTACAGAACGCTTGGCGATTGGTCTGCGGGATAGGTATATGTAGTCCAATTGTCAGTGGACTTGTTGTAACATAGTGCTGCGGAGTTCGCACTTCTCCGCAGCTTCATACACAGTCCAGTCACATTAATGTGACCATCTGTCAAAAGCCAGAATAACCACCTTTCGCAGAGCGGACTGCTGCGAGACGTGCAGGAAGAGAGTCACATAGGTCCCTGAAGGTGTTCTCTGGGATGTTGAGCCATGCCGACTCTAATGCCGTGGCCAGCTGCGCTAGATTACGCGGTTGAGGATCCATGGCGCGAACAACTCGATCGAGATGGTCCCACAGATGCTCGATTGGGTTTAAGTCAGGTGAGTTTGCTGGCCAGGGGAGGACGGTAAACTCATCCTGGTGCTCTTCGAACCACGCACGTACACTGGCAGCTGTATGGCACCTCGCATTGTCCTGCTGGAAGATGCCATCATCCTGAGGAAAAACAATGCGCATGTAGGGGTGAACATGGTCCGCAAGGACAGATGCGTACTTGTATTGATCCATTGTGCCTTCCACAATGATCAGTGAACCTAGAGAATGCCAGGAAAACATTCCCCAGACCATAATGCTCCCGCCTCCAGCTTGGACCGTTCCGGCAATGGTTGCAGGGTGGTTCCTTTCAGAGGTTTCACGCCTTATACGCCAACGTCCATCTGTCCGATGGAGCATAAAACGCGATTCATCCGAAAACGCAACCTGTCGCCACTCAGTGGACGTCCAGCTGCTGTACTGGCGTGCAAATTCTAGCCTTCGCCGTCGATGAACAGCAGTCAGCATAGGTGCACGAACCAGGCGTCTGCTTCGGAGGCCCAGACGCAGCAATGTTCGCTGAATAGTACTTTGGGAGACACTTTTGGTAGCCCCTTGGTTCATTTTGGTGGTCAGTTGCTCAACGGTAGCCCGTCTATCTGCCCGAACGCATCTCCGCAACCGTCGTTCGCCTCTGTCATCTATGGCCCGTGGTGCACCACATTTGCCACGTCGCTGATTTTGGACAGTCCCATTTTGCCATGCACGGTACACTTTTACCACGGCGGCACGCGAACAGTTCCCAAACTCAGCCGTTTCGGAAATGCTTCCACCCTTGGCCCGAAAGCCAATGATCATGCCCTTTTGGAAGTCGGATAAATCGCTTCGTTTCTGCATTACGCCAACGATTGAAATGTTTTCCGAAGCCCTCACACACCCTTTATATACGCTCAACTGCACTGTGCTGCCACCTGCCTTCTGTGATTGGTTATTTAACTCTGACATGGAAAGTACGTGGTGGTCACATTAATGTGACTGGACTGTGTATATCTGTCTCACTGATGCCGCGTTTTGCAAAGTAGTCCGGGAAGGGACCATGCCCGGTAATGTAGCGTATGAGCTGTGGATTACTTATAGTTGTTCCCGGATCAACATAGGTTAAGTGATACTAAGTTCTGCGTCCTGTCTGCCCGTGGTCCCATTCTTCCTGCCATTTAGCAGTAGTGTGAAGTCTCAAAGATCTTTTGAGGTGTGAAATGGGCCAGGAGATGTTGACTGGAGAGATGTTGATCTCCTACATGTGCCTTAGTCTATTCCAGCATTTAGGACTGTCCAATGTTCTCTCGCAATCTTTGTTGTGTGGATGCTATGGTGAGTGATGAATGTTCCGGATTATTAATGGCTTGTAAAACGGATAGACTGTCTGTCTTGAGGGTTGCTTTCCTGATTTGTTTCTGTTGTAGATATTGTATGGCCTATTCCATTGCTATAGCTTCACTTTGGAAAACACTATTAAAATCCCTAAGGGCTGCTTGCCATTTGTATATTATTCTTGGTGGACACAAGGCAATGGAGGCACTGCCCACTTTGTTGTCAATTTTAGAACCGTCAGTATACACTGTGATATCTAACAGTTGTTCCAATACCGTAGTAATGCTCTTGATTCGGATACCTCTGCCCTTTGTGCTGGGATGAATGTGCGGGTATGTGGCTTGTGGTTCGAAATCTTCTGGTAGAAAGAGCTTTTCGTCAAAGGTTACTGGAAGTTTCAATTCTTTGACGAGCTGCTTTGCAGCCTCTTCTTCGATACGTATGTGTAGAGGAAGCAATCCTGCTAGCACGTTTATTGCGGCTGATGATGTGCGATAAGCTTTAGTACTATTAAGGGCGAAAGGTCTTTGTATTGTAGATAGGTGTTTTATCTTTCTGCCTTGCATGGGATAAGTCCATATCGCTGCGCTGTAAGATGCTATTTTCTCAACTACTGTAAGGTACAGTGTCTTTTGTATGGGGGGTTTAATCTTTATTGAAAACCTTGATGTCGACGTAGTTGTGTCGCGATGATGGTCGTACGCTGTTTGATGTGTAATATGTGAGGTATCCACGTCATTTTTTCATCAAAGGTAAGCCGTAGATACTTCAGTGATCTTACTATGGCTATCCTTTGATCGTTGATAGTGGTCCTTGGGCGGCGTGTCAGAGAGCCTCCTTTTTTAGGGATTAGAAGTATTTTTGATTTCCTCTCTGCTATTTTCAGTTTTTGGGAGTTGCGTAGTGATTGGAATTGTCTGCAGACTTCGTTGTAATGAGTTTGCAATTCTTCTCTAGTTTTCCCGCTGACCACAAGTGCGGCGTCGTCGGCATAAGCGAATATTTTTGTGTGCGAGGGCCATGGCGTTGTGAGGATGTTATTGAACGTGATGTTCTATAAATTTGGCCCGGCACAGGAGCCCTGTGGGCAGCCCCTTGTTTGATCTTTTTGGATGGTGCCGCTGTTATGGATTTCTATTAAGCGGCGTTCTGTGAGGTAGTGGTACAGTGTGTGGTAGATGTTGGATGGACAGTTAGCCTGGTGTAGTGCATATTTGATAGCTGGCCACCATAAAGAATCGAAGGCGCTCCGAAGATCGATACTTATCAATGATGTATGGAGGCTGTTCCTGTTATGTAAAATAGACTCTTTGATGTCATGTATTGCGTTCAGTGTTGAGGAGCCTGCTCGAAATCCGTAGCTGAGATATGGCATTTGGTGTAGGTGGTGTCTTAGCCGGTTCATAAGTAGCTTTTCATAAATTTTTCCCAATGCTGCGAGTAGACATATCGCCCGATATGAACTGCGATCTGTCGGGTCTCGATTTTTTTTTCAGAAAGAAGACCACCTGGCCGATCTTGAAAGCTCTGGGAATGGTACCTGTACCCAGAAGTTTATTGAAGTATACTACGAAGAACGAGAGATCTGCCGTCATGGTGACTTTTGTAATGGCGTAGTCAATCCTGTCTGGACCGGGAGCTTTCTTTCGTGGGAGTTTACGTAATATTTGTTTGACTTCAAGATGATTGAATTCTGCATCTGCTAAAGCTGTTGTATTGGTGTCGCTGTTCCTTATTGCTTCATGTTGAACAGTGTCATCCGCCGCATTGTCCTGAGTAAAGACTGCGTCCATAACTCTTTCCAATGTGTCTGTAGTAAGATTGTCCGGGATATTTGTTGTGGAAAGAAGGTGGAAGTGCGTGGGTTTGAAAAGCTTTCCTGTAGCAATTTTGTGATATATTCCGTATATATTTGTGGTTGTTGTGTAGAAGTTCCTCCATGCATGAATTTTGGCGTGTATAATCATGCGTTTACAGAGAGCTCGTTCTCTCTGAAATGTTGCAAGGGTGCTTGTGGCTTGATTATTTCGCCGTTCCTCCTTGAGGCGTCTCCTTAGAGCTCGGCATTTGCGCTGCTGTCTGCGTAGTTCTCCTGACCACCAGTTTAGAGTATGCAGTCATTTTGAGGTTTTGACTGAAAGGTGTTTTTCCACACGTGGCCTGGAGGGTTTCTATTATTTTGTTTGTGAGCGTTTCCATGTGCTCTTGTGTATGAGCGTGATCCAGCAAGGGTTCTAAGGACTTGAGTTTTGTGCGGATGTCTCGTGTAAATGGGCGGATTTTCCTTCCCGGAGGGTTATATCTTCTGATGATGGTGACGGAAGTGGCATTGCCAATATTGAAGATAATGTATCTGTGGTCTGATAGGCTGATTTCATCTGCCACCGTCCAGGCTTGGACTAGATGTGCTGCTGATGAGGTAGATATCGTGAGGTCTGGCCAACCTTGTGCGAAGAGTCTCAAACGTTGGTGGAGCATTAAGTGTGTTATGCACTACGAGGTTTTGTGAGGAGATGTCCTTTTGAGTCTGTAGTAGCATTACCCCAGCCAGTGTTATGTGCGTTGTAGTCTCCTGCCAATAGTAACTTGGATACTTTAGTGTGGTTTATGATGTTGTTGGTCGATTCCAGGAGGCTGTCTAGGTCTTCCGCTGGAGATGAGTACTGTGAGGCTAATGCTATTGTGAAACTGTTAACTTCCAGTAGAATAGCTACGTTGTCGCGTTCTAAGGTTATTATCATAGGTGACCAGTCAGGGTTGCAGCAGATCAATATGGCTCTTGGGGCTGCTCGGGGTTCGGTTTTTGGAATGTATGCCATTGTAATGAAAACCCACTGCCTCTCCATTTCGGGTATAAGGCTCTTGTATGAATAACAAATCTATCTTTTGCTCAGTTGTGGCCTTTGTCCGTTGTAGATTTATTTGGAGACATTTGATTGGCTGAGAGTTAGTTTTGACCATCTGTTAATGATGTCTTGCTTAGCGGTTAGAGGACTTCAAGTATCTTGTTGCTGTCTGCGCTGTTCCTGAACAGGCTGTTCAGTAGTCTGTGTTGTCTTGCGGAAGTTGTGCTGCCCGCTGGTACTCAGGGCATTCTGGGTAGTATGCAGGGTGTCGCTGGTTGTGTCTTCTTCCAAATCTAAAGTTGGCCTCTCTGCAGCAACTTCAGAGCTACATTCTCGGATGCTGTGGTTTCCAGCGCAGTACGCGCAAAAGTTCTTTTTGCTTTTGCACACTTCCTGGGTGTGCCCCAGTTGTTGACACTTGTAGCCCCGCTTAATTCCCAGGAACTCCGTGATTGTGTGCGGGTGCCACTCTGTGAAGATCCTACGTGCCCGGATTGCCGCAGCAAAACTGCTGGGTTCACACTCGAATACCCATTTGACCCTGTTTGGTCGTCTATCCTTGAGCCTGAAGGCCGTTTTGAAGGTAGTTGCTGAGACATTGGTTGCTGCGCTAAGTTCCGCGATAATCTCTTCTGGCTTGACCGTGTCTGAGACATTATGGATAATACAGCGAGGTTTTCGTCGCTGCCTCCTTTTGACTTCTGCTTGGACTGCTGCCTTTTGTATGTGCTCCTCGAGTTTGTGTAAGTCTGATGCTGAGTTGCAGAATACCTCGAGTCCGTCTTTGAAGGTGGGAGTGATCCTTTCAACCGCGACTTGTAGTTCCCCGATTGGAACCTTCTCTTGTAGTTCCTCACGTAATTCTGACTGTGTTTTGCTACCTTTAGGCTGGATGATTATACTTGGTTTCTTGTGCTGTCGCAATACGTTTGCGAAAGATTTAGGCTGTTGCGGTAGTAAGTTAGAAATTATATCAATGGAATCAGCTTGAGACGTGTTTGTAGCCGCTACCGTAGCGGGTATGCTGAATGTGTTTGTAGCACAATCTATCACTTCTGGTGGAACTTTATAATCTGGGCTCTGTAATGCCAATGTGTGAAATGCCTCTAGATTTCCTAGGATCCGGTCGCGTAGATCTTGTGGTAGGCAGTATCTGCCGTTTCGAATGGTTTTCGCAATGACTGCACTCTCTTCAAACAGTGTGGCTACCTTTTCCCCGTGTGTGATAGTGTTTGATATTAATAGTAAAGTGAGATTCAGTCAACTCTCGCGAATTGAGCTATCTCCTTTAAACATTCCCTTTATCTCCTTTAGACATTTTGCATTAGGTGTGCGCAGCGTATGGTAAGTACTGAATTGTGATAGTTACAGAATTGTGACAGAACATGAAGCAGTTATAATCACAGTATGAATACAGGTACGCTAATAATACTTGGGCAACAAGGTACTGCTAAGCGTTGTACTTGAATAAGCTTGTCTGAATATATTACCTTAAGTACAGTTATGCAATAGATACAAAAATACAATAGTCTATCAGTGCACTTTCTGAATAGTGAAAACAGGGATGCAAATAATAACAATAGCAGTTACTGTATTTATTCGTGAAAGATTCGTAAAGTCCCTTATTAGGTTCTAGCTAAAGGATAAGACTAGATTGAAGGCGGCGGAAATGAGGAAGGGTCTCAGAACGGCAGCAGTTGAAAGAGAAGAGAAAGGAAGGATGAAGGAAAGTTGTTCGGAGACTCTAGAAGTGTAAGAAGTTGAGTAATTAGAGCGGGGAACTGCGTTAGAGGAGGGTGAAAAAGAAAGGGGTGGCAGAGGTTAGACAATAGTGTCAGGCAGAGGGGAATTAAGAAAAGTGTATAAGGTAAGTTAATCGAAGACTTTAGGACGAAAAGGGGACGAGAGATGAGAGAAATAAAATAGGATTAAAGGGGGGGCGAAAAAGAAGGGGGCGGTAGAGGTTAGTGAAGAGTGTCAAACGGGGAATTAAGAATTGAAGCTAGGGAAAGGGTTAGAATAGTCTAAGGTAATTAGGAGCTGAGAAAACAGAGAATTAAAAAATTATAAAACTCAATTAAAAAGGGGAAAGAAGGTTGGAGGACTTGTGAGGTGGTTAACTATATAATGGGTGTCTACTGGAAGAGAATTGGGAGGAGAGTCAGGAAAATATAGTGTTACGCGAGTTAGGAAGACAGTAATAAGACAAATAGAGCGTAATTAAATGAAATTAAACTGAATTAAAACATTAATAACTGCAGAACTATGTTAGATAGGGGGTGAAAATTGGAGGATAATCAGTGGGGTCTAGAGAGGAATCTGTAAATGAAATTTGGAGTCTCTAGGTTGAGAATTAAAAATTGGTGGGGCTTATTGTAAAATTAGTTTAAAAGTGATGCTAAACCTAATGCGCTGATCGATAGCATTTTTCTTTAAAAATGGGGTGCGGGACTTAGAAAACTTTTCTAATAGATACAAGAGTTATTCAAAACAGCCATTTCATATGCAAATAAAGCAAAAATTTACAGTAAAAGGCCAGAATTAATAATTCAGAAAAAAAAAATCAACACAAGATACTGTGACTGAGAAGTAACATATATATAGTAGCCAATTATTGATATTAGAAGACAGAACAACCAAGAGCCTGTTACTGGGCACTGCTGAACTGCGTATAGCTCGACCTTTTTCAAGGACGAGTTGTTGTTTCGTGCAAGATGACCGACGCAAAATGTCAGAGTACATAAGTCAGTTACACAAAGTGTAAATTATAAAATCACGGTGGTAAAACAAGTTCCACTAATTAAAACATAAAAGTACGCGGTTCATCAGATAGAACAAAATTTGTCTACCTTGGCTGTAAAGAATGGGAATCACTGGGATGAAATAGTCCACTGATATGAATTTTATAAAAAAAAAGTGAAAAAATAGCCACTATTTTGACTTGGAAAATATCTAATTCACTTCAGACACACTTGCATAACACACCACAATGTTGACACACAAAGCAGGACGCTGACGAATTCAACGCAATGCACAAATCACAAAAACACTAATTTCAGACGAATCATTGCACTCACAAACACCAAACTTATATCAAAATGCTCCTTACACATTCGCGCACACTTTAAAAACCGGAATTGAAATACTGAGGCATTAATTCCGCTAATTAGTGCTGGTAATCATGGAGCTCCAAACAAGACGTCTTTCTCCTTAAGTAAGTCCGACTGGTATCGCTCTGAAAACGTGAACTGTTATAAAAGGTAAGGAGAGCATATTTAAAGGTAGCTAGTAAGCAATGTTGGTGATATTATTTTTCTGTAGAAAATTGTTGGCGCATGTTGTTTTATAATGGAAAAAGAAATCTAGGTACATTTTGCTTAACAGAGCGCCTCTTGACAAAAAACGTGAATGGGGTTCGGAATCTAGCTAAAGGCAGAAACTGCAATAATAAGGACATATTGAGCTTTATGAAAGGAATGGGTATTTTATTTTCAGAATAAATAGAAAAAGCAAAGACAAATACGAAAATTTACATAAAAGAATTATGTTGTTATTGCAATCGACAGCTGCAGGAGACAGAATTCTACCAAAGTGAATGATTACAATTAAAAGTAAGTAAACTGAATACAGAAAAAGAGTGCGCGAGCCTTCGAACAACGTCTGTTTTGTGAACCTTTATTTTCGCCACAGAGTCTTTCGTTGCATCACCAGTTCGATGCTACAGTAGTAGTAAAATACACTTCCATTTTGTGGTTTTCCGAACAAAGTCTCGGCCTACCAGCGGTCGAGCGGTAAAGATCGAACAAAGTCTCAATAGAAAAGATACCCTTGTCTTGGAAGAATTTATTCTTGAGGTTTATTCACTTGGCAATAACCAAATTGCGTAATGCAGATTGATTCTTTTCTTTTTAATCAGCATTTCAAACAAAAAAATGTCAAAGGGGATTACAGGATAAATGTTCATTCTTTGACACCATAGCATAGCTACTCATGAAATGAAATAAACAAGTTAATACATTTAACACTTTGCCCACAATTACAACTAGCCTGCCGTTAACCGAAAGTTACCGAGATCGCAATTTTTTTCTGTTTCCATATTAAGTCAAAATATCTTAACTTTTTGAATGTCTATTTCATTTTAAAAAAGCTGTTAACTTCATTTACAGATCTATTCTGCTATTTGAAATATTGTGTTGAATAAAATTTACAACAAAATGTGTATTTTGAATAGCTTGTTGCGAATTTTAGGCAACCGTACACTTTGGAATACTTTGTTGTTACAAATTGTGCTTTCTAGAAGAAATTAATTCTATTTGCAATCTCTACCAAATTGAGATATTTTAAAGAAAAACTGACATTTTTTTTCATAAGTGAATATCATGTCTGAAACTACATCATTTCTCGAGATGCTGCTGGGTCAGCAACGTTTTTTGTCCTGTATGCTTTATCGAGAGCACTTTGAACTTCAGAGTTTGAGAATGGAAACATTGGTACAACGAACTTCTAAATTAGAAAGATGCATTAAAAGATTGCAATTAAAGGTTATAGAAATTGCATATTTATAGCAGAGCACGCGACGGCCAAAATTTATAGAAATGATTAGTTTATTATGTAAGTGTGTGCCCATCATATTTTACCTGCAGAGTTTCAAACTACTGTTAGATACTGTAACTTTCGTATATTTCAAATATACGAAAGGTAAATAGCTATTGCTTTTTCAACCCCCATTCCAGAAACATGATTTTAGATCACCACAAAATTTTTTTGACCGCGGCCGGGTACGAGGTTTTAACATTTTTCTCGACTCACCTTATGAAAAAAAAATCTGAAAGGTTTAAGATTTTAAATTACGTCCAAAAGTTCGTTTTTTAACGTTTTGTGTGTTACCTTTATTTATTAATATCATGTTCTTCGCACTTAAACCGTAAAATTCAGTTCAACAGCAATATCGCAAGATAATTTTAAAATGAGTATATCTGTAGAATGTCCGATACACAGTTCCACGTGCTTTAGATAGAAAGGTTTTTTTTCCCCGTAGACTGTTGCCCTTGCTCGCTTTTAAATCGTTTGAGTTTGTTCATAAAAAAATTCATTAAGGTTTTACAAAATATGAAATAATAATAAAAAAAATTTCCAAATTTGGGCTTCTGGATGCGCATATTCGGGTGGAAACAAACTTTATTCAAAATTGGATGGCTCTAGGTACCGTTGTTTTATCATATTTGGAAAAATACATATATTTATGCAGATTCTTCATTATTTAATTTCTTTAAATATAATGCAGGGCTGCAATATTTTGTGGCAACAGCTTGAAAAGTGATTCAGAATTTTAATGTTTCCAACGCAAAATCGCAAAACGAAAACAATACTCCTTCAGGGACAAAGCCCCTTTAGACTAAAAATTATTTACAAAACAAATTTTATTTTTTAATGAAAATAAAGTTATTTGTTTATTTCATACACAGAAATTGCAAAACAATTATATGAGAAAAATATAAGTAATTAAAAAATTAACAATTATATTCATTTAAAACTTTAGTAAATGAAGTAAATTTTGTTTCCGCCTGTTTTGTCCTTAGTGCGAAGGATGATGATGTTTGTTATCACTTAACAATTTCAGATTAGGACGTAATGATGTGATTTTATTCTCAAATTAGGTTCGACAACCAATCTGTTTCGATGCTTATTTTTTAAGTACGCCAGGGCTGAGAATGCAGCTTCACGCGTATAAGTGATGACAGAAGGCATTAAAAATTGTATCCCTTTTTCGCTTACCCTTGGATACTCCTTTTGACAGCGCATCCAAAAATTAATTAGTTGATACAGTTTCAAATACATTTTTTTCAGATTGGTGTTGCATGAAATTTCAATTAAATTATCAACGTGCGCCGACTACTACAGTACGAAGACATGCGAAGAAGGCGGGAGAAATACCTTATATACAACCCCCTTTTAAAGGGCGACTGGGGATTAGGAGACTCAGAAGCAGGAGATGTGAAAAATGAGCAATGCCCTCGCCAGGTCTCGAACCACGGACCTCTTGAATACGCGTCGAGCGCGCCCACCACTACACCACAAAGCTTGCGAAGAAGGCTGGAGAAACACCTTATATACTCTCCGTTTTAAAGGGCGACTGGGGATTAGGGGACCCAATCGCCAAATCCTGTGGTGGAGAATCATCATCCACCACCTTTTTAGTTCGGGCGCCACTGTAGAAGCATTAGGTATTTTTTTTAAAGCAGGAGTAATGAAAAATGGGCAATGCCCTCGCTGGGACCCGAACCACGGACCCGTCGAGCGCGCCGACCACTACATCACGAAGCTATGCGAAGAAGGCGGGAAAAATACCTTACAACCGTATTAACTTCTATATTTTTTATTACCTCCTGAATTTTTTATTATTTCATTTGATTTCATATTTTCCTCAAGAAAAATTTTAAAAAGAGATTAATTTAAAAACTGTGGTGAAAATTGGACATTTGAAAAAAGCTATCTGAAACTGACGCGGCAAGCGGGAGAAGGAAGTTGAGTTAACTTGCATGGTCTCCGGCCAGTCGGAAAATACCGCCTCTGAACTCGTTTCTGATTGGTTACCGCCTTACGCGCCAACGCGTGACTACGTTGGTGTGAATTGGCCTTTACAGCGTTCACACTGTGTGACAGCCTGTGCTTCGAAAATTACTATTTTTTCTATGTTCAATCGCCCTGAAGCTGTTACTATTAATTCTGTTACATCTGTACGTTATACTACAATTGACGCTTGTTATACCGTCTTTTTCCGAAAATAAGACACTGTCTTACTTTCTTTTTTGGTCCAAAATACGCGCTAGAGCTTATTTTCGGAGGAGGGCAAAAATAAAAGTATATTTATATATTTTTATTTAATATTTATTTTACACAGAATACAGAAATTTAAATTTATTCAATTACAGTCATGTCATCTTCTTCTGGAACATCGTCATAAATAAAATTCTGAATTATATTCTGATTTCCTTGCAAATCCATTTCCTGTTGAATCATTGGCCCGAATCTCTCATGCCTTGCGATATAGATATCGTTAAATGAATACTTCTTGTCTAAGAAGCCTCTTCGTAGTGCATTGGAAACATCACTATCAGTTATTTTGTCCCATGAAATTTTTACAAAATTCACAACTTCTTGTAAGCCTGGTTTTACAAAATTACCTCGATGATTTCTCACCATTCTGTTTTCAATATATTCATTGATTTCCATCCGCAAATGATCCTTGAATGGTTTGTTTATTGCAATGTCAAGTGTCTGGAGGTAACCAGTCATTCCTACCGGAATCATTATTTGATCAATCTTCCTCTCAGCAAGAAAGTTTTTCATGTGTTTAGCGCGGTGAGTACTGGCTAAATCCCAAACTAGTAAACCTCTATTCTGACCCCTCAAAAGTGGTGGCAGCATAAAATCAACCCACTTTCTTATAACTGCTTGGGTGCACCAGGCTTTTTCACTTTCAATGACATAAATTCCTGAAACACGTTGAATCTGGTCTTTTTTACCTTAAGTGATTAAAAATGGCGATACTTTCTTGCCATCTAGACGAATCGCCAAAATACAGGTAACACGTGCACTATCGTAACCGGTAGAAGGAACGTAAATTGACGAAGAAGCCTTGTGGTGAACTGTCGTTTGAGCTCCTTGGCCTAGGAATACCGCGGTCTCATCCATAGCAATCATGTTGGAGAGTTGGTATTTCGAAAAATCGATGCCATCAACAAAAAGCTTAAACGCAAGTGCACGCTTAACAACTTCATTGTCTTCCAGCTTAAGCAATGTTGTTGATCTCCTTAGAGACAGTTCATATCGTTTAAGGAAGTTGACTAACCAGTGTGACGATGCTTTAAATTCTTCTATGGATATATCAAATTCAATTGCTGTTTCAAGGGCAAATTTTTGAATATCAGCCCTGCGCACAACCAGAGCCATTGTTCTCCTGCCTGCAATCCATTCCCAGATGCAATCTTCCAACTCAGAAAATAACGGCTGCCGACCTGATCCAACTGTGCGTTTTTTCTCATTTCCTTGGTCCACCAGTTGACACAGGTAATCGTAGTCTGCACGCCATTTACAAATCATACGGAGATCCAACATGTTCTCTTTACAGAATGCTACAAGATTTACACCCCTGGAGTCTTCCGCGATTCCCTTTTTGTACTCGACGGAATAGCTCTTTCGTTTTATATTAATTTTAACTGGGGTTAAAAATTATTCAATTTATTTTTAAATAAAATTACGTATGAGGAAATAAACAGACTTACAAGACTGAAAGTAATGAACGTTGTATACCTGCACTGTCGTTCAATGTAGATTGCTGCCTTATGTTGTATTTTTAAGATAAATTCCAAGAATTAATTTGAAACGAACTGTAGAGGTAAACAATTAATTTCTCGGGATATTTTGTTTCAAGCATTTCTCTGAAATACGAGTATTAGGAAAGCTAAACATATTATTACTTATACTTGATAAATCAACAGCATTTTTTAACGAATTCTTTTTGTCACATTATTTTAACTAGGGATTATTTTCGGGGGATGTCTTATTTTACAAAAAGTTCCGAAAATCACGATAGGGCTTATTTTCGGAGGATGTCTTATTTTCAGAAAAAGACGGTAGTAACCGTTTGCATTCTATAAGTATAGAACGATATCTATTGCGAAAATGGATTTAAAGTGCTTACATCATTTGGGGACTCATTATATCTGCGGTTATAATGTTGTCACTGTAACGCGTAGTCGTTAAAGCAAGCATCAGCTATAATTTTAAAATGTAACTTTCTATCGATCAAACGCCCAAGGAGTTCTTGCCCCGGGAGGACGAGACGGACCAAAAAGATTTGTAGAGACAGGTTGTTTTGAACTTCCGTTTCTGATTTGACTTCTGTTTCTCTTCAAAATTTTCTGTATTACAGCTGAATAGTTACAGTTTTACAGTAGTTTTGACTTTGGTTTATGCGCCACATTACATGCAACTCATGATTTAGTATGGTTAGGTTTTTTAATACGGTAAAGCACACGGGGACTGTTTGCTTAAAAAGACGGATGTCATCATGGAGGACGAGACCTTCTAAGAGAAACTGGCTCGTAGTCACGTTACACATGAAGAAAATCACGAAAACCAACCATGCAGAGAGCGCCTTCTACCAGTATTCAGCGGTCTTGATCACTTGGCCTCTGCTAAGGCCCCAAACTCATTCTTTGAATTTGTTATATAAGACGGTTGCTTTCCTTGATGTTTACTATTAACTTAAAAAAAAGAAATAATTCTCACTTGAGCTACCAGCATCAATATTTTAGCGACCGCATATTTTCAGGGTTAAAAAAATCTTACACCGTAGTGCAGATCTAATTCGATATTTAATTAAAAACAGAATCTTCATTAAATTCAGTGAAATAGTTCACTATTCATTCAAACGCTGCACGTAACCCAGCTCTTCAGATGAGGCAGTTACTGTTAAGTGAAACAATTACGATGTATTCTCATCCTGCCGACTTCTAACTGTTGGCGAAAGATAAAAATGACCTTGAAAGGTAGACGTCTTGAATCGATTCAGAGTATGCTTAACTTTAAAGACGTGAAAGACTTTCAGAACTACTTCAGAAAGTGACATAAACAGTGGGATAAGCAAGTTCGAAGCAATGGAGCATTTTGAGAGGGATTAATGGCATTGTGTCTTTTACTGCAAGTGATTTTGTTTATTTAAAAATTCACCATACTTTATTTAAGACGGTTATAAATTACAATATGTTTTCACGACGTATTGTAATAAGATGCCTCCGCATGTTTTTCATTGCTTATGCATTTACGTCATTACAAACATTTATAATTCTTTGTTACACATATTGCACCATGACATGCTCAAAACAAACTACGGATTGTCCTCTGAAATATTTAGCAGACGTTTCTTTTGATCTTTTAAGGGCCCACCAGCGGCCGAGCGGTAAAGACGCTGAACACTGGTAGTTCGGTCCGAGGTTCGAATCTCGCGAACGGGCTGGCTGCATGGACGTTTTCGTGGTTTTCCCCATGTGTAACGTGTATGCGAGCCAGTTTCCCTTAGAAAGTGCTCCACGAAGGCATCCCTCCGTTTAGGCAGATAGCCCTCGTGTGCTTTGCCATAATTGAATAACCTAACCTTTAGATCTTTTAGATGAAAAGGAACGTCTAGAAACCTGCCCAGGGTTGCCACGCTATCTGGAAAACCGGGAGAACCGGAAAAAGTTAGGGAATTCGAAAAAGGACAAAAAAATTCAGGGAATTTAAGTATTTTAGTCAAAATCTGGAAAAGTCAGGGAATTTTATACAGCGATTCCCCCCCCCCCTCAAAACGAGAGTTTTGCATCGACGTTGGAAGCAATCCCTTTCTTGACGCGCGTTAGCATCATACGGGCAGCTGGCACAGAGCCAATTTTCGCAGCTCCAATCAGATTGTCTTTTAGAAAGACAAAGCAAGATTTCAGTAGCATTGGTTTCCAGTAGCTTCGAGAAACGAGAGACTCGCATGTGCAGTGCATCTTGAACTAAAGAAAATACGTATTCTTGTATAAAACAAAATCGGTTTAATCATATTATACGGTACCATGGAGGTTAGAATAGCCTCCATGTATTCTACTGTTCTAACCTCCATGTATTCTACTGTTCTAACCTCCATGTACGGTACACACGGGATTTGGCGACATGATCATGAGCAGTAAACGGGTCATTTTGGTGTTGGCAGCAATTTTCAAAATCGGACCTAGGCCGTAGCGTATAGTAGGATTTTACCGCAAAATCTTTTAAACATTTTTTTATTATTATTTTTTCTTTTTAATAAATGCCTTATTTGCATTTTGCAGTAAAATAAAAAAAATAGTAATCAGTCATCTAGGATAACCATTTAATATAATTATATTCGCCAAAATATCGTTTGCTATTGTAATTCTGTTTTAATTATTTTAATGTTATTCATATCATTTAATGTTGCTTCTTGCCTCAAAATTTATTTATTATTAGTAAATAATATTTTCAAATTTCTGCTCTAGCATAATCCTGAAGTTAATTCTAGCAGTATGATGATATAACATCACGAAATTTAATGCACATATTTTTTGCTTATGTATGCTGCTAAATAAATATAAAATACCTAAATTTATTTTTAAAATATCATTAAATAGATTTCTTTCTTTAGCTGCAAAATGTCTGCAAAAAAAGACATTTTTTAATCCAGATTGGACAGAGTCTAATCTCAATCTTCAATGAAGAAAACAACTATCATAGTTGAAATAGTAATGCTTTGGGGATTATACGTCATATGTAATTGGCAAATTTTTGTGTTTTCGTACCATAATTATTTTACCGCTTAGCACAGACAAAGTGCATTACGCGAATAGACTGGAATTTTCTTAAAACACACTTGGAAAACCTGGAAAAGTCAGGGAATTTCATTCTCTCAGTGGCAACCCTGCCTGCCGAAATGAGCGCAAATAGGGTGCATATAGTGGCGTTTCAAAATTTGTTTGATGAACTGGAAACTCAGTCCATTTTGCAGGCTAACTTCCCTTAAGCTGCATTGAGAATTTACAAATGTGTATTCTAAATTAGCAGTATTGTTCCTCGCAGGGACGAAGCTAAGACTTGCAGCTCGGTACAATTTCTGCGGGTCCTAAATTATGCCGCTCAGTGCGTTCTTAAATTGTAATACATATTTTGGTGCCGCCTTTAAGGTCTGCTACCCAGTGCGTACCCTAAATTCTAAAAATTTTGCCGTCTATAAGTGTTGTTCA
>KK122049.1:0-15733 GCA_000611955.2 Stegodyphus mimosarum | reverse complement strand
CTCAAATAATACCATTAAAGAATTGAAATGTATTATTAAAAAATTTTGAATAACTCCTATTCATTGAAACAAACTATTTAAAAACTTTTGAATGACTACTATTGCATAAAAATTAAACAGTGAAGATATAAGTTGTTACCTGACATAAGGCAAGTAGTATATCTTTAAAATGAGTGCATATTTGATGTTGCCAATATACGAAATGTTGTTTTGGTCAAATAGAGTCGCAGTTAATAGAAATACGAATATTAAATAAATTTGAAGTTATGGTTATTCAGATGGACATACGAATAAAAAATTGAGATTAGGGAAAGGAATTGAAAATACAGAATGGATTTGTAAATCCGTGCATTGAGCAAAGGCTACAAGAGGATTCAAATATAACCAGGACTGATGCTTTTATAAGTCAATACCCATGCACAGCGCTGTGTGTCCTTGGGTGAGAGCAGCCATTAACTCTACCTTATCTCCTGTGCAGATTATAACTCGTTCGCTAAAGTCTAGAAGTCGCAAGAGTGATAAATGAACGACAGCACAGTAACTAGAACCATCATTTATTCGGTCGTAGGTTCAGACTCGGCAGGGACTGTACTGGTACTGTTTCTTTGCCTCTTGTGGGGTCGTTACATGATTAGATATCGAGGGCTGTCTTTGGGGGGGAGGTTGGCTGTTCTTGGTCAACACTGAGGGAACAGTCTTTGACATTGATCTTCGTTCTCTTTGTTGGCGGCTGCTTGCCGGCTGCCTTGACTTGCGTTTTCATTACTCTCATTTCATCACTCTGTGTGCAATTTTGTCCCCCCTGGATTAACCGGTGTTAATGCCTTCTTGAATCGCCTGTAGGGGTTGGGGCTTCATAACTGTGTAACTGTGTATAGGCATCTCTAAGCCTGAGTCTGGGAGTCCGTTCTCCGTGGTGTACTGCCTTGGAGCTTAGAAAAACACTTTGTGATCAAATTTCTCGTTTGCAGAGATTCCAAGCACAGTATGAGGAAGAGTGTTTCTCTAGAACTCATGCGTGTGGGTGGTTAAATGCTTCTCTAAGGGACGAGAGCGCATGGAGAACATCCATCACCTTAACAAACATTGATCGTGTGAAGGCGGGTATTCTTGAGAATGGGTGCATCACTATCAAAGAAATACATCAATACTTTCACTCAGTATTGGTAGTGTGGGAAACCATTTGCACTATGTCAGGGTAAATGCTTATATGCATGTTTGAAGATGAAAACAAAATGATGTACATGCAAACTGCCTATTCTCTCCTACGATGGTATGAAGATGAAAAGGATGCACTTTGGAAGTCCATAATGGCCGCAATGACATGTGAGTTCACTGCTTCAGAGCCGAGACCCAAGCTAAGTCCCAGTTGGATGGCATGCAATTTATGGATAACGATGCGGTTACCATCAGTGTTCAGGAATGATTTCACATCCAGCTGAAAAACGTCTATAGAAAGGGCAGAAAATTGCTTCCAGAACGTTAACAAAAATGTATCAACTCCGGAGGAGAGTACGTTAAAGAATGACATGTTCAACTCTTTCATTCGCAATAAAAATTTCTGTCAATAATTCAATCCCGGTTATATTTGGAATCACTTATAAAATCAATGGGAACTTAAAAGGGCTCCAGTCCACAAATTACACTGATTCGTAATTGACTATAAAACTTTTCTGGGTCTCCTATCTATCCTAGGATCGCTATAAAATGTCTTTTGTAGAAACCTCCAAAATGGTGCCAAGTTGAAGAGTGGAGGATCATATTTTCATGATGTATAAACTATTGTTTCAGCGAAGCAAAATTGTTTATGTTAATTTCTTGAAAATGTTTATATAAAAAAAAATTTCTCAGTTGATGGGGGTAGATCCCTTCTGGAATTTTTCTGTATTTATTTTGATAATTTATACTTTTTAATGCTGTGAGTAGATTCATGTTTTCTGTTTATGATGTCATTCATTTTAATATATGTCTTCATTTCAGTTTTTGTGGGTGGTCTTATATTTTCGCTTAAATGTTTGTTTTTCAGCACCTGAAGAAACTGAACTTCACAAAAAGAATTGTACTAGGTTACCTGATGCATATGGATGTTTAGGAATTCTGCAATTAAATCAAGGTTAGTAATGCGCTTTTGTTTTAAATTATTAAGGAACAGTAATCATATCTTCGTGGTCTGTATTTTAATTACTTAATTTCTGCCTTAAATGGTCCTGTTTATAACATATTCTGAAAGATTTTGAAAAGAAGCTCTAATTTAGTTTTTATTAAGTAGCAACAGCTTGTTTTGTTTACCTTTTCTTTCTCATCATAAAGTTTTGCTGTAGCATTATCGATGCAGTCTTCGCACATTAAATATGTTGTTATGTTCCCTAAGTGTTCTTATTCATCATGTAGGATTTAGGTAATATTTATATTTTTGTCTTAACAGATTTTATAAACTACTTAAACTGTAGAGACATTAGGTATTTTTCGAAGCAGGAATCGGGGAAAGTGAGCAGTGTCCTAGCCGGGATTCGAACACGGACTTTTCGAATACGTGCCGAGTGTGCTGACCACTACACCACGAAGGCATGCCAAGAAGGTGGGAGAAATGCCTTATAAAACAAGCTCTAGTTTCATGTTTATTTAAAACTAGTAATGTATGACTAACTTAATGTGTAATAGCCGCGTGCACCTTGGAGGGCAAATCGTTCAACAGCAGTAATGGTAGCTCTAAATAATAAGAAAAACAACAACATGTGATTAGTGTTTCTTTAGTTCAAAACAGATTTCATCATGCATATTTCGTTACATTTTAGCATAAAACAAACTAAGTATATTTAGAGAGCAAAAACATAATTTCAGTGCTGAGAAAAATAGTAGCAAAAACTGTTGCTGTTTAATGTTATCTTTGCTTATTTCAAGAAATTAAGAGCTCAGGGCCGGAAACAAGTCAGTTAATCGGCAAACCAGCAGTACTTCTGGATGGTTGAAATAGTAAATCGCGAGGCAAACCTTTGTGTATTTGTAGTAAGTGTAGATACAGTTTATATAAAATAACGATGCGTTTTATAATGCTCCCGCCATAAGAATTACACATCCCAGACGGTGGAAAATCTAAGAAAGTGACAGATCAATAAATTTCATGTATAATTTATTGGCTTAGAGGGTATGATTAGAGAACCAATTACGTCGCAGTCATGGTGGGGATGTTAATGGCGTTAGAATGTATAACGACGCACCAGCAGTCATCTGTAGCTGTCATGAAGATTAAATATCTATTTTTATTTCTCAGAACGTAAACAAGTTTTTAGAAGCACATTCTGCAGACATCGCGTAGCCCAGTGGGTGTAGTTTGCACCCCACGATTCCGTACACGCATGCCACATTTTAAACAACAGAAAATATTACGGAACAGCTAGCACGGGTTGATGCGTATTAAGCAGCTTGAGTTATTTAAAGGCTCGGATCTTTTGTTTTAATCTTGCACAGCGACTGGGCAATAGCTTTCGAATTGCAGAGAAATGATAACAAAAATGGTGTAATACGTATCTTTGAGGAGGGGATTTGCTTAATTGAAATTAAGAATTTAAAGTGCCTTTGCCAATTAAGTTACGATTTCGTTCTAATTAAATTTAATTTCTGAATAATTTTCCTTCATATTTTTATATCTTACACACACACACACACACATACGTATATATATTGTTGCGTTTTTTCTCTTCTTCGTACGTACGTTAAGGGTTTCGTGGATTTGTAGTGATTAACGACGACACTTGATGAAGTAATGAAACACTCTTTATTAGCCATTATTTTCAAGACAGCTCCAAAAGCACGTTTACAGTCATTGAAGAATTATTATAAACACGCTGAGACAATCAGCGACACAGCCTTCAGGCTATAACGGTGAAGACAACTTCACGGCAAAACACTAGAGTACAGCTCCCGACTCTGCTCAGTCGTTCTCGGAACTTAACGTACTCTCGAGACTCTCCACACTACAACTAGCGATGCATTCGACGATACACTAAAGTACAGCTCCCGACTCGGTTCGGTCGTTCTCGGAGCTCAACACTCAAAACTCGACGACCAGCTCAGCACTAGACTACGAGACTCTTCGCACACTTGACTATCAACTCGCTGGACGAGACGCTAACTAACTCTCAACTCGGTAGACTAGGCGCTGACTTCGCACTGACTCACTCTCCGCATACTAGCAGGGTTTATATAGCTTTTGGCTTGTGTTCGAGAACATTTTTGGTTAAACTAGTAAGAATTCGTTCCAGAAGGTTCTCCATCCGTCCATAGCATATCGCCAATTTTGTCGCCAAATGGGCGATTTCTTGCCAAATATGGCAACCCTGCCTTCCTTTGCCATTTTTGGCAAACCTAAACCTTTGTGGGGACGCTATGTTACCGTGCCTGAACATTTCGTAACACTGCCCCTCCCAAGGACTGCACGCCCCGGGCAGTACAATCCTTGATCAGAAGCATAATCCGATACAAACAAAAGGTAATAAAACAAACAAATAACATAAACAAATATTTATACAAGTTATATACACAAATTAAACACATAATTTTAAATTAAAGTTCAGAATGAATTTGACTCTCAGACTTTTCATTAAGTTATACCCGGGTCAAATACTTTTTCACTGCAGTTCTCAGATGTATTTCATAAAGATGTATAACATTTCTCAGATGTATAACATAAAGAAACAAATATTTATACAAGTTATATACACAAATTAAACACATAATTTTAAATTAAAGTTCAGAATGAATTTGACTCTCAGACTTTTCATTAAGTTATACCCGGGTCAAATACTTTTTCACTGCAGTTCTCAGATGTATTTCAGTTTTTCATATCACAGTCTGAAAATTCCGTCCTTTCAGACTTTTCATCCACAAGAAGATCTGAAACAGTTTGTTCACCACTCTGAAGTTTGTTCGCATCATGTATGCAGTTAACCTCGGTACTTTTAGCAGAAGGTACATGGTTATTTACCTCTATTTCCTGAAAGCCAGATCCGATGTTTGCATGAGGGTCATGAATAGAATACGATCATTTACAAACAGAAGTATCCAGGTTTAGAATCAAGTTTGTGTTTGCACAATCTACACTATGAGACACACATATAGTTTGCAAAGTGGGGTGGGGGGTTCTTGAAATACTGGAGCACTCTGCGTAAGCTGTACATCAGCTTCTTCCATCTCAGCGGCACATGAATTTTCAGATGGTTCAATACTTGCTAACTGCGACTTCGTAACTTCACTATCACTTTCGACGAACTTAACAGTCGCATTTTCACTTTCTTCCACTTCAGGCGCTCTAGAATCAAAAGCTTTTTTCTCGTCTTTTATTTCTTCATGCTTTCGTTCTTTTCCTTTAACGCCGTTAGATGTTTCATTCATCATTTCTTGATTTTTCTCACGCAGTTTATTGGCTACTCCCCTCACTTCTTCCTCCTTCAGACGCCACTACTGTGACTTTCGTATCTTCTTTTATGGCTCCAGTTTCTTCTGCAATCTTCACTGTGATCTGTTGGAGTTGTTCTCGCACCTTTTCTCGGCGGACTTGCATCCCTTCTCGTCGAAATGGGCGATTTCTCGCCAAATGTGGCAACCCTACCTTTTCTTGCCATTTTTTTAGCAACCCTAAACTTTTGCGGGGAAGCTATCTTACCGCGCCTGGACATTTCTTAACAATATGTATATAAAAACCTTATATATATATATATATATAAAGTTTTTGAAGTAATTAGCGTTTGGAAGTAAAAAAAGAAATAAGTAGAATTTTCTTAACAATTTTATATTTATATGAAAGCCTGTACCTCAGTTTATTTTTCTACATAATTTCCGCCAATATTAAGACACTTATAGGTGGTACCAACTGAGTGCTAGATCGGGACTGTACGGAAGGTGATCATGTTGTTCCGAGCGAAATGACGCGATGAGATGCGCAGGCATTTTCGTGAAGTAAAACGATCCTCGTACTCAGCTTGCCACACCTTTTGTTTTGAATTGCGCGGCGCAGTTTGTTTAAAGTTTCACAATACGTGTAGAAGTTATTGTGTCACCACGAGGTAAAAATTCCGCAAGCAATACCCCCTTCCTGTCCCAAAAGCAGAATACACATGATTTTCTAGACTGAAACCGTTTTCTTGAACTTCACTTTCTTGGGTGATAATTAATGCCGCCATTCCATGGATTGTTGCTTCGATTCTGGTGTAACGTAAACCACCCAGGTTTCGTCGTTTCTGACAGTTTGACTTAAAAAATGATCACATTGCTTAGTGTACCGAAGGAAAGCAAATAATCTCTTAAGTGTGTGAAGAAACACGTAGGAATTAAGAAGGGTGAACTACCCTTTATTTCTGAGAATACGTATAAATACAATCAACTCCTAACTCGGAGTATACACAAAGCCTCCACTTGGGCTTGAACTTAAATAATTACGAATTTAAACTAAACTAAGCTTAACTAAAGATATAGCCGAAGCTATCTAGTTGGCCCCTAAATTAAATCGGCGAAGGCAAACAAGGGCCTAAAGTATGGCTGAGCCCAGCAAAGCTAAGAGAGACGTAGCCGAAGGGCAAACGCGCGCTAGTCAGAAACTCACTCTCTCTCTCTCTCCAAGTCGGTGAAACATCGACTAATAGTACTCTTACTCATTTGCTTTAACTGCCTTTCTGAAAATACATTCTGGTAGAAAATTGTAAGCTGAAACTAGAATAGGTAGAAAAGATGCATAAACTTAAAATAACTGTTAATAAAATCACGATAAACCTTACAACTTAATAACTGTTCCTGTAATAATTTTCTCTAGTGCTGTTTTCATCGATATATAATTGCATTTTGGGCCATTAAAATTTCTAAACTGTGAAGGAAAGCAGTTAGCAGAATCATATTTATTTTAGAAATAATTATACTGGTGCAAAGAGTATTCTTCTTCTTCACCACATGCTTTCGTTGCGTATTTAGTAGCACGTCTAGCTAGCAGTCGGAAGATCCGAAGTTGGAATCCCGGCGATTGCAAAGATAATTTTTCATGTTTCCTGCTTTGAAAAGACCTTATGGACTCTACAATGGAAAGCTGAAATGATTTCAGGTAATTCTGAGATATATAGAAAATGCAGAAATCAGTGCCCGAGCATTGTGATACTTCTTTCGCAATTGAAGCAAATTCCATTGATGGAACACAGCAAAAACTTTATTTAACACTCAAAATAGCGACATATAAGGAATTATTAACGTATTCTAACTTATTTAAAGTGAAAATAATTACATTCTTCGTGCGAGAGCCTGCGTTTAAAGCAATGCCATTAAGATGCATATTAATGTTCGTGTATTTAAATTGTACAAAAGATTAGGAACAATATTTAAAACTATTACAACCTCTTTCCCAACGGAGAGACTTTTTCCGAAGGGAAAAGTTCTGTAAAATTCATACTTTAAATAAAATGAAATAAACTTGCGTTACATACACTAAGGGACATTCTATTACTTAATTCTACTCAGAACATCTACGTTTTTGTTCAAAGATCCCTTACGATGAATGACCTTAAAATTATAGGGTTGTAATGCGAGTGCCCAGCGCATCAGTCTAGAGTTACATTTATAGTTGGATTATAACCAGACCAAAGGGTTATGATGAGTTTGAATCAGGAATTCTTGTTGACCATCAAGATAAAAATGCAGCTTTTTGGTAGCATAAATGATGGCTGTGCACTCTTTTTCAATAGTACAATAGTTTTTTTCAAATTTAGTAATTTTTTTGCTTATATATAAGATAGGATGCTCATGTTGTTCATCGTCTAACTGGGATAGTATGCCGTTGTCAGAGGCATCGGTTTGTATAATAAACTTTTTATCAAAGTCGGGAGCATAGAATGGGTTTCTTGCATAACAACTCTTTTAAGTGTTTAAAAACTTGGTCACATTTTTCAAACCATTGTATATTTCCTTTTTTAGTTACCCCCTTCAAAGTGTCAGTGAGCGGTGAAGCAATTTCCGAAAATCTCGGTATGCACTGCCGATAATACCCTACTAGTCCTAAAAAAGCACGTATTTCTGTTTTGGTCTTAGGTGCAAGATACTCCTTTACAGCCAGGATCTTTATTTCATCTAGAGTTAGTTGTCCTTGTCGCACAACATGGCCTAGGTATCGCACTTGAGCCTATGCAAACTTACATTTTAATGGTTTTAGTCTTATGTTTGCTTTCTGTATTCTGTGTAGAACAGAAGTTAAGTTTTTAAGGTGCTCTTCCCATTTTTCTGAGTAAATAGCAGTGCCATCCAGGTATGGTACAGCGAACCCTTCGCATTCAGCCAGGACTATAGTCATAACGTTGCTAAAAAATATGGGTCATTTTTCAATCCGAAAGGCAAGCGTAGAAGTCAGAAGCTTCCAAAACTAGTTACAAATGTTGCATATCTCTGTGCTCTTTCTGTTAATGGAATTTGCCAGTTGCCTGTACATAAATCTAATAGGGTATTTGCTTTCGGTACGTTCTTCGATATTAGGTAAAGGATAGTATTCAGTTTTATTAACGGCATTGAGTTTACGATAATCAATACAAGGTCGGGGATCCTTTGATGAAGATTCTATCAAAATCATGGGAGATGTATAGTCCGATTCTCCCGGTCCTATAATCTTGACATCTAGAATTTTCTGAATTTCCTTTTTTAGAATTTCAGTCTGTCGGGGTGACAATCTGTATGGCTTTGTTTGTATTAGTTCGTTATTTAATAGCTCAATGTCATGACAAACTAAGTTTGTTAGTCCAGGATTATTTGAAAAACAACCAAAATATTTCCATAAAATCTTTCGTAGATCTTCTATTTGCTCGGGTTTCAACCTTTTCTCGAAATCATTTTCTTTTATGATGTGGATGATAATTTAATATACTTGGCTTGGAAGGTAAATCTGGTATGTCCATTTCTAAGTCTCCTTCCACTTCAGTTATCATATTAATCATTTCTGGTCTTTTGTAATATGGTTTAAGCATGTTAATGTGATGTACTTGATTTGGCTCATTTTGTTCCTCGAAACTCACAACATAATTAATTTCTGAAATTTTCTGCTCTTTTTTCCCAGGTCCTTTCCATTGTACCTCTAGTTTATTTTGACGATTTGTAGTTAAAACTAGAACTAAATCTCCTCTAGCAAATTCTCTTTTCACTGCATTCTGATCGTACCATGTTTTCCTTCTTGGTTGAGCTTCTTTCATGTTTTTCACGGCAAGTTCTTGACATTTCTTCGTTCGATTAATAAGTTTGTCAGGACTGAGTGTTCAGTGCATGTTCTTGGAAAACATCTTCGTGATCCTGATCTGGAACAGGGAGCTGAATGCAGCTATGTTCTGTGGTAGAATATTGTGATTAAGTGGTAGAGAACTGCACTTTAAAGGGATTTAAAATCCTCTTTTATTAAACCACAATTATTTACAACCACTTCCCAGTTCGGGAGGGATACAGAAAGTAGAGACCGCACTTGGGTCTAAAATGAACAATCAAATAATTTAAACTAAAAGCTAAATCGAAATTAAATAGTCGTTGCTCACAGAGCTATAACGCGAGGTTGGCCTCTAAACTAAATGGTGCGTAGCAAGATTTAACTAATACTGACGCACTTAGATTTACTTCAATAAGTAATCACGTAAAAGCGCTACGGCTTAGAAATTTAAATACTAGCTAGTCAGGCGAACGTTGAATACAGTAACTGTGGTCTGAGACTAAAAGCTCTCTCACACTGAAAGGTTTCTACCTTTCGTTTAAATACTACTAGGCTCCACTTCAAATTAGCATACTGCTGAAATGCGCGCCTATTCTAACGGGAAGTTGAAATGAGAAGCAATAGACAGATTCAAATTAAAATAAAACTTTGTTAGTTTAACTAAAACCTTACAAGTTCGAAAACGTAACTGACAACATTATTTCTTTCTTCAGTCGGTTCTAGCCACAGTTCATAAAGTGACTGGCATTGGTAGGTTTTTGCCATGAACTGGTTCTGCTGGTGTAAAACCAGGGTTTTCGTGTGTGACTGTCCTGAGGGCAAAACGAACTAATGGTAGATAGTTCTTCCAATCAGAAGTCGCTCCTATACATACGACTCATAATACCCTTGTCAGCGTTCTAAGGAATCGTTCAACGGATTACTCTGCGGATGATTCACAGAGCTGCTTACATGTTTAATGCCGAAACGCTCCAAAAATTCCACTGTTAAAGCACTGGCAAAAGAGGTCTCCTGATCTGTTTGGATTGCTTTTGGGAAACTCGTACGACTGAAAATATGTAAGAAAGCATCGATCACAGATGGCGAAGAAATGTCTGTCACCGCAACAGCATCTGGATATTTGGACGGAATACATAGAGCTGTAATAGTCTTTGAAATAGGTAGCGGAACAACAGCATCGACATTTATTTTAGTGAATATTTCGGAAATGGCTGGTATTAACGTCATTGGAGCCTTCCGTCTGTCATTTCTCTTCAAAGCGGGCTAACAAACATCACAGCGTTTTACAAAATCTTCGGTTTCTTTGTAACATCTCGTCCAATAAAAATGTCTAGCCAGCCTGTGTTTGGTCTTTTTGACACTCAAATGACCGGAAGTACCTTCGTTGCACATCTTTATAACTGACGGCTTGAGTTTTCAGGTATAACTACACGCTGTCTTTCGAAGCCCATTTTATCTGTCATTTTTTTAACTAAAAATTATTTTCCTGTCAGACTGTAGTTCTCGTTTTTGCATGTACCTTCTTTAACTTCTTGGATGATTTTAGATAGTTCCTTATCAGTATGTTGAACCCGTACAACTACTTTTGAGTCAATATTTACTAATTTCATGAGAGCTTCATCTTCCATATTTAATTCCGGTAATTTAACTTCTTCTTCAGGGACATCTCTGGATGCTTCATTTTCTTCCTTCATCGGTTTTAAGATCTCCTCTTCAGCGCGTTCAGCTATTTCTCTTTTCGTTTGAGCTCTAGTAGAGACGGTATTAACCTGGTGAGGATGACTATCAGGTTCGTTTCTTTGTTCATTCAGCAACGCAAAAGTTCGATTGCCTAATAAATACCTCCCTTTGTCGAGTTCATTTCTAATAATGGCAGCCTCGGTTATTACTCGCCCGAGATCGCAATTTAGTTCAATCTCAGCCAATGGTAAACAGGTTGGATTCAAGCCTAATAGCTGTTGTACCCACACATTTTCACCTGTCAGCATTTCCGGGTTGGATTCAAGCCTAATAGCTGTTGTACCCACACATTTTCACCTGTCAGCATTTCCGGCGTGATGTATTTGCGACAAACTATATAAATACTAGCACCTGAATTCCTTAATATAGGAATTTTATAACCATTTACGTAACCCATACTAGTATAAGGTAATATAAATTTATCCGCTGGTTTTGCACTAATTCTGTTAAGGTTAGCAGGAGATTCAGTACTACTCTTAAATTTTGGGCATTAAGATATTAAATGTTGATAGGATCCACACTGATAACATTGTGGCGTCTTTCGATTTTCATATTTATCATTCGGACGTGGATTTTTAGGTCAATGGAACTGCCTTTGCGAATTAAATCCTGAGGACCATTTATTTTCAGTTTTATTTTTATTATTTGAACTCGCTTTACTTTGAGTTTGTGCATTGTATTTTTCTTTCTGCCGTTCTACTACAGGCCTTTCTAGAAGTTGCCGCGGACATTTTCATAGGCATCAAGTTTTTCAGCTAATTTCTTGGATGAAATCATCTCTACCCACTCGTCAAGAAAATGATCTCGAATTTCAGTAGGGACTCGACGTTTAAGTTGGTCAATCACCATCAAGTCTAGCAATTGATCAAAAGTTTCAACTCCCAAGCCAGTCACCCATTCTTTGCAATAATTTTCTATTTCCTAGTTTGAAATCCATCCATGTGGATTCTGTACTTTTTTTATGTTTCCTGAATTTCTGCCTGTTTTTTTTCGGGCTTAGCTGAAACCGTCTTAACAATAAATTCTTCACGTGCTTATAGTCTTTAGCTTTGTCGGAGGGTTCTCTAGCATTAATTGTGTTACTTCGTAAGGAAGTAGTCCTAGTAAAGGACATACAATTCTTCTTTATCAATTTGAGCCCATTTTGCTTGCCTTTCAAACAGTAGCAAATATAGACTGATATCTACTTTCTTGTCATCGAATTTCTGCATAAGGTGACGCAGTCTGTTTTCGGCCTGACCTGTCCGTTAATTTGAGACTTTGTCTCTGCTTCAAGTCTTAATCTCTTTAACTCGTACTGTTCTTTCCTTCTCCTCTCTTCTGCTTCTTCCTGCCTCCTACGTTGCTCTCTTTCCTTCTTCTCTATCCGCTCTTCTATTATTGTGTTTAAGACTGCTTTGACGAATACTTCATCGTAATCTCTGCTTTCAACGATTTTCTGTTTTAAATCGACTATTTTCAAATCTGCAGTCACATGAACTCTTAGTTCAGCGGCGAAATTTTGCAAATCTTCCTTACGAGCTCTTCCTAAATAAGACATTATTTCTCTTTTTAAAATTAATGAACACTCTGTTCTTTATCTTTCCTCAAAAGAACTCAATTTAATTACTGTAATTAATTAATGCTCTCAGGAATCACGGAAATAAATGCACTCTCTTAAATACAGAAACCTTAAAAATGAGATGTTTAAATTATATGAAATTCGTACTCTCTGCCACATTAATTGCGAACAAAATAAAAATAACAACAAAGAGTAATGGATACGCTATATATGTTTACTGTTGAACACCTAAAATAAATATTAAATATAATATCCAATACAGTAGTAAAATAAAGCAATTCAATATTAACAGTATGCAATAACTTCGTATCGCTAATATTATGTTCAGTGATGAACTAATAAAATAAAGCAATTCGATATTAATAGGAAGTAATAATGTGGTACAAGTAATATTACGTTCAGTCATGAACTAATAAAATAATGCAATTCACTATTAACGGGAAGTAATGATATCGCGTTCAGTGATGAACTAATAAAATAAAGAAATTCAATATTAATAGGAAGTAATAATCTGGTATTGCTAATATTACGTTCAGTGATGAACTAATAAAATAAAAATACGCACAATTATTCGATCTCGGCCGGTGCCTCCAAAAATGTAAGACTGTGTTACTTCTTTCGCAATTGAAGCAAACTCCATTGATGGAACACAGCAAAAACTTTATTCAACACTCAAAATGGCGACATACAAGCAAGAACAGAAAACGTATTCTAACTTATTTAAAATGAAAATAATTACATTCTTCGTGCGAGATCCGTATGCGGCTCTCGTGCCTGCGTTTAAAACATTGCCATTAAGATACATATTAATGTTCGTCTATTTAAATTGTACGGAAGATTAGCAACAATATTTAAAACTGTTACAGTATGTGTCAAAAATAGCAGTTTTCACATGTATAGATAGAATAGAGTTAAATTAGCCTGACAGACTTTAACAGGTTACTTAACCCGCAGACAGGCTCTGATTTGTAAAAGTCGGCGTGAACAAGCGATCAACGCCACAGAAATCGAATCGTTAGTAAATCAAAGATATCAATGTATCCTTCAGGCGGCAGAACACGTTCTCCTCTATTTCTGAATTCACCTGCCAAAACTTTCCCTTGAATACTAACTTCTTCCTACCCCATTTGAATACACGCGCTGTGGCTCATTAACATTCTGGCAAGAAAGCGGGGGTTCAAAAACAAGAATAATAGGAAAGGCTATTAAAAAAATAAAATTAACTGTAATAACAGTAATTATTACTTAGACTGCTTCACCTCTCATTGGGCACTACAGGTTGGTCATATCATCCTGGCCGTTGCGAAGGACCTTTGGTTGTTTATCTTTTCAACCTCTTTTTTTTATTTAAATTACATGTATTATCTCATTTGATTGGTGTACCGAATTTATATTTTTGATCTGGTTACTAGCAAACTTGTTGGTAGAATAATAATAGAAATAATAATAATGATAGTAAGAACTACACTTTAAGACAAAAATTTTTTAAAACGACGCACCAAGAAGGAGTTATCCGAATGGGACGAAAATCGGTAGAAGTGATGTACATATACAGAAAAACAAATTATTACAGTTTCAGAAAAATTGGATGATTTATTGAAGTGATAGAACTTCACAAAGTGAAAAAGTCAGTAACGCGTTTGTCCACCTCTGGCCCTTATGCAAGCAGTTATTCGGCTTGGCATCGATTGAGAGAGGCTGCGGATGTCCTGAGGAATATCGTGCCAAATTCTGTCCAACTGACGCGTTAGATCGTCAACATCCCGAGCTGATTGGAGGGCCCTACCCAGAATGCTACAAACGGGCTCAATAGGAGAGAGATCCGGCGACATTTGCTGGCCAAGGTAATGTTCGGCAAGCAGTAGAAACATCTGCAGCGTTGTTGCGGGCATTATCTTGCTGAAATGTAAGCCCATAGTGGCGTGACATGAAGGGCAACACAACGGGCCTTAGAACTTCGTCGACGTAACGCTGTGCTACGCTGTGTAAGGTTACGACGTAACGCTGTGTAAGGTTGCGACGGATGACAACCAAAGGCAACCATCGGCGTTCTTGCATGCTTGTGGGAAGTAACCGGTTTTGAGACAGGTATTGAATAGCTGCGTGAAGTTCTCTACATTTGCTAGGCTTGATTCTTCGACGAAGTCGATATTTAATCTGTGTAATCGTGGGTCTTTTCCTCGCTTTGTTAGTTCTATTATTCCGTTTTTGTACAATCTGGATCGTTCCGGGTGTTGGGAGGAATCTCAGCATGCAACCTTATGGTTGTATATTCTTCTGTGTCGATATCTGTTGGATCACTTGAAAAATGGTGATTTAGTAATTTCTGAATGGTTTCTTCGACCGTTGCTGTGTGCGAACCGTCTTTTTCTTTATTGTGCTAAGTTGAAAAAGACCGAGTTTTTCCCTTTGGCTATTTCGTAATAAGTGCCGGAAGGTGACGTGATTTGTAAGCTATTCTAGAAGGAATCCCATGACGCCCTTTCCGCCTCGAATATCATCTTTTTGTACTTTGCTTGTTCTATTTTATATTTAATTCTGTTCTCTTTTCGTTCGTCTCTTGTGGAACATTGGTAGCGTCGCCTTAAGGCCCTTACTTTTTTCCTCTTTATTGTGAGGTTCATGTTCCACCATGGGTTGCTTCTTAGGTGTTGTTTTGCCCCTTTTCTGTTCTTTTTTATTTCGTAGGTCTCTTGAATGAGTCGTGTGACCTCTTCGATGTGACTAATATTTCTAAGTCTCGCTTTAGTTCAATATTTTCTTTAATGGTCTCTCTGAACTGCAGCCAGTCCACATGGGATAATTTAATTTTTTATCTTATGTTTGACCCTTCTTTATATTGTCTATGTCAAATTTGCTACAGTTATGGTCACTTAAGTCAGCGTCTTTCGTGACTTCCCAATTGATTAATTCTATTTGCCCATGTTTCTTGAATTGGGTGAGGTCCATCCAGGAGTTTCCCCGGGCTCCTGAGAACGTAGGGGGGGCTGTCCGGGTTGTTGATGACGCTTATTTTAGTTGTTTCAAGGAATTCGCAAATTTTTAGCCCTCGAGGTTGAGGGTGGGCTTGTCTCTATATAGAGTGTTTCCCGTTAAACTCTGCATAATGATTACAGAGATGCCTTTTTGTTCTTTTATTAGGCTTTCTAGAGTATTTACACTGGTGTGCAAAATTTAAGCAACAGCAGGGTTTTTTGCCATAACTCCACGAGAAATCA